>CM070519.1:5554377-5829165 GCA_036346375.1 Guadua angustifolia | reverse complement strand
TGGGTAGAAACGGTAGTAGGTGACACTCACATAGGAAAGAGGAATCACCCAGTAGTGCCGACGAGGGAGCAAGCAAAAGGAAAGCAAAAGGAAAGCATCCCACACAGTAGGAACAATATGTAGGGAGTGATGACTCAACTGACACGGATCGTCAGAGCCTGCCATATCAAGAATCCAATAACAGTAGCTCCAAGATGGACAGTAACGACATTTAGTCCCCTGCTGATCACTCCATCCCTCCCACTTCCCACTCAGAAGCACAACTTCCCATACAGTTTACCGGGGAGTTCTACTACACTCATGCAACACAGAACAGAGACCATGGCGCTCCCCAATCACAAAGGAAGACTACTAGGGGAAGGGAAAGGACGCACCACAGGATAGCTATAGCTCCTATGGCGTTACCGAGATGCAAGGGAGCTATGGATCATATAGAAGCTACGACTATGCTATCCTGATGCTCATGCACAACCAACCACCCAATGGGTCTACGAGTAGCACAACCCAAAGTTTTATACCATATTGTATTAATAATAGCAAACAATAAGTACATGGACGGGGCAAAACTGGCATGATTACAAGGCGGAGTTGCTAGCTACACGAAGATTGGCCTTAATGTCCATTGAGTAATACAACATGGCTAACAAAGTTTACACCCAGCAATGCTATCCGTAACGCCAAAAGTACCATTTCATTTGTATATTTCATTTCATTGCAACTTGATTTTTTACTAACATAGCGTTAACGTAACATGACACATGTGCAACAATGGAAGGATGACAAAGCTGTGCTAGGTGTGAACATTCATAATCGATGAGAAAAATTGATTTGAAATGTCATATGCCATGCTATTGAAATGATTGTTACTGAAGTGTGGGTTTGTTGGATTGAGTTGTTAATGGTATTGAATAAAATGTTATTTCTTGATATATTATTGCTAAATGCATCCTTTGCAACTTGAGATTGTTTAAAATATAGCAAAGATCATGCTAAAAATTTTCACATTCTTCCATACTTGTGCTATTATTGCAAAATATGTACTTTGCAACTTCACATTGTTCTAAAATATAGCAAAGGTCATGCCAAAATTTTCTCATATTTTTTCATATTTTTATACATTTCTTACATTTTTCCTAGATTTTTGGGCCTCCCTTGGCTTTTTTATAGTTTTCCACAATTTTTCTCAATTTTTCCAATTTTTTCTTGCATTTTTCACTCTTTTTTCCTTCTGCCATCGATTTTTGAAACATATCGATTGGTTTTCGATCGGTTTTCTTTTTTTTAATCAGTTTGACGGATGTTTGACTTTTGCAAGCCATTCGGTTTTTACCGAAATTTGGTAAAAAAAATCATAAAAAATCGGTGCCGATTAGATGACAAATTTTGGTGCCAATCAGATGACAAATTTTGGTTCTAAAACAAAAATATTAACCCTGCTCAGGGACCTAATCCAGGTCGTCCTAGTTGCGGGGCTCTCGCTGCCACACTCTCCCTATGTTGGTATTTAACCCAGAAACCAGACGACGAGCGAACGTCTCGACCTTTAGTGCAAAAACGTACACAGTCTTCGGAATAATAACAAGCACACAAGACTAAAACAGAGACCACGGTTATTTTCATTTTGCACAGTGATACTTCACCTCTTTTCTGTTTATTCTTCACTATATAAAAGAATTACATTGAGTCGAGACGGAAACAAACTATCTAGTTCTGAACTTACTTGGTTCGGATACTATAGCTTGTCCGAAACCAACACTTCTGAAAACAGACTAATGGCCTACTTGGGAGCCTTGAAATATTTTACACCGGTAAATATCTTACACTTGTAAATTTGTGGGTACAAAAAAAACCACTTGAATACATCTGGATTT
Organism: Guadua angustifolia; assembly: GCA_036346375.1. NCBI lineage: Eukaryota > Viridiplantae > Streptophyta > Magnoliopsida > Poales > Poaceae > Guadua > Guadua angustifolia. Next base: position 5,827,294 of record CM070519.1, on the reverse strand, counting down.
ATTTTCCTTTGTAAAAACTTTGGTATTCTATTTGGGTATTCCCCTTGTAAATATTGCACATAACATTAACTCAAGTATGGTCAAGCATTAACTCAACTCAAAACATAACAGCACACAGGTGCATGAATTCTAGATCATTTGGGCATTCTGATTAACAGATCCAAGCATGAAAAATTAAGATATAGCCATACAAGAATAGCATAGGTTCAGCCATTGTTCACAAAATCATAAAACAACATGCGAATTCCTGAAGCAACCTTAATGAGATGAATGAATGCTCTTAGGTGTAGCTCATTAACAATACATCAAGGCACAAGTTCAGGGCAAACTTCAATACACAAAGGCAAGAGCTGCCAGACAGCATAAGGTCATAGCTCAAATGAAGCATCAGTAGTGACTTGAGTTCCAGTATTGATAAACAAAGTAATTTGCAAGTTTCTCAGGGGACAGTCAGGATGCTAACCTGCAATATAGACATACAACAAACTCATTATGCGTGTACTCCAAATAAGCAATCAAGACAAGCTAGTCTTCAAAAATAGTCATTATGTGCATAGGTAGTTGTTGCCATATCCGATAAGAAGGAAATTTTACCAGTCAAGAATACAGACGAACACAGAGAAAAAGAAGTCATTAACATGGTGAGTGTACAAGCTAAGAATAACTTAGATAGCGTATTCATATTGAATTCCTTCTAGACCAAGGGCATTAACCCTGGTATAGTATAAATGTATCTAGTTCGCATCCCACATACACACAACAAATATCTGATAGCGAAAGCATGAACTTTCTTGCAGGATGCCATGCTCCATCATACCCTTCCCTTTGTACCTATCTGAATATACTTTTTCTATTCGTATTTCCTTTCGCACAATAGGTACAAATGGGAAATATGAATGGGACCAGACAATATGAAAATCTTGAACCAACAAGTCAAGAGTGGGAAATGAGTGATATAAATAGGAATGGAGAATAGAGATATGAAGTGATGAGTGCTCTGTTCTAGGTTAATGAAATATTGTGGAGGTAGCTAACTCAGAAATGACAGCCAAAGAAATAGTGATCCATATATCTTCATGAGTGGCCAGGATACATATATGTGCATCAATTTTAACCCTTCTCCATCCCTAGCTGATGATATGTGGGAACATCAACCAATAAACAGATCTTGTGAGAATAGCTTCAACCAGACACAACACAAAATGTATTAGTATATTTTTCAAACTCAAAATGTGCTAGTAAATATTGTGATGAAATTTGCAGTAATCGGAATGGCGAAAGGCCAAAAAGAACTTACAAGGAGTCAATTTCCAAGCTTGTTTACTTCCTTCTTTAACCACAAACCACGAAGTCTTGACTCATAGCATAGAAAGATCTCACGGTTTATTGCATCCTTGAAAACATCGGAGGCAAAGATCTTGATCTCATCGAACACATCATCCATCGCCTGTAACACTTCAAAGCATCTTGAAATTGAGTATTCATTTCCTTACTTTGAAGCTTGCTCCTTCATGCTAGCATGCTCTTTTCTAAATTCAAAATAAGCTGCCATTGTTTCTTCAATGCGTGGTGCCGATGTACCTTTTTGTTTCTTGGGACTTCCTCTTTGTGCTCCAGCACTCCTAGTTCTTGAATTTGGATGATCATCACCTCCTCGTTCTTGTTGATTTGATTTATTATCTTCAACATCCAACTACTCAGCATGATGATTTTTAAGTTCATTCTCTACACTCCTTGCAATATCTTCCTTTTTGACAATAGTACATAGTGTTCTCTTCTTGATCTTGTATGTCATTCTCCAAATCTTACCTTTCAACTTCATGCATTCTTGGAGGAGAATTCATGTTGTCCTGTCTTTCCCCAATGCAAGCTCTTGAATCGAAGCTTGCATCCCATGAGTGTTTTCTAGTGATGCTTGTGTTTGCAACATTAGATGGTTAACTAGAAGTGAAGCAATGATTTTCTTATGCAAATTGTCCTATTAAGACATCAAATATGAGAGGATTATAGAATGGATATTATCTTCGCACAAAGAAAAAGAATCCATCAACAAAGTCAAATAATCCATTTAGGAAAACTATTTTGAATGCATCTCACATCGAGAATGCCAACTTAGATGCAACGAGTGATTATTACTCATTTCAAAACTCTAGAGTACTTTTGAAGCTAGTAGACAACACCTAATTCAGCATCCAATTCGTTAACAACCAATTAAAGTAATAAAGACTCAAGCGAATATACACATTAGACTGGAGATGAGAGGATTATAGAATGGATATTACCTTCATACAAGAGATCCAACAACTCAAACAATGGGAAACTCTTGTTTTCATATCTTCTTAGCCTAGAGTCCTCCTACAAAATGATTGAACAATTCAGGTATAAATAGAACAATTCTAATTGGACACAAAGAAGATTCACAATTGAAAAAACAAGAATTTTACTTCGATTATCTCATCCTATTTTTCAGATGTAGTGTTAATCATGGATGCATTTTGACTCCATGAGACACCACTATGATTGCGAATGGATCTAATTGCTTTGTAGTCTTTCTTCAATTGAGCCTCTTTATCTTGAATTTGGGCTATAGAAAGTCTTGCTTCTGGAAAGAGTTTGTTGAAATCCTTCACAATCCTGTTCCAACCTTCTGAATTCCATCCATTTTGATCACGATAGTGAGAAACATTGAACTCAAGGAGTACATCAACCAATCCTTTTTCATACTTTGACATCCACCTTGCTCTATTTGCCATAAAGCCTTAGATAAACCATAAACCACAAGGAACCATAAATAGTACGAATAAATGGCAAATAAGACTACAATATTCGATTTATGACATAAGTACATTGTGACAATTAATAATTAGATAAGCAACATAAAGTATGACATCGGAGAATTTCATACAACTCACAAAATTGTTCTGTTTTATTACGATGAGTATAAACTAAAATAAAGTAAAAAATAGAGAGTTATCATAATTGCTAATGAGATCTCCTTTGTACTCTCCGCTTCCTACTTCTTTCATAATCTGCCCACATCTTCGTTGCAATCTCATCTCACAAAGCAATACCCATGTTCCTTTCATTGCTCAATGGTACAACATCATCTCTATACCGGTCATCTCCACTAAGTAGATCCACAAATTTATCTTAAGAAATGTTCATTGTTTGATCACTTAACCATTTTTCATCACCTTTAGGGCTCCGGATTATATTATGCAACGTAACTGTTACTGTTGGAATTTTCACTTGAGTTTCTATTGGTTTAAATGTTACAACTTTTAAGACAGGAAATCGCATCTTTAGGATGCCAATAGCGTGCTCTATATGGATGTGTAAGCGGGCATGGCGAAGATTGAACAACTCCTTATAGTCCCTTGGTCGGCAATTGCCCTGTCCTTGTTCCTTAATATGGTATCGGACTCCTCAATAAGGAGCAAGAAAGAATGGTGTGTTTGCATAGCCCCCATCAACCAGACAGTACTTGCCCATAGGTACTCGAAATCCAGATTTAATGGCAGAATGTAACAACCCTGCATCTGATGCGGACCCTTCCCAACCAATAGAAACATAAACAAAATTCAAATCAAAGTCGCAAGCAAGCATCACATTTTGAGAAAGAGTTCCTTCTCTATTTCGACATGGAGCAGCCTCACTATTCGTCATTGTGATAGGGACATGAGTACCATCTATTGCCCCTTCACAGTTCTACAAGAAATAAGACCTTATTACTAATTAAGGAATAAGATGAGAGGGTAAAAATTCCTAAATTATACTGACATGGATTACATGTACCTCAAAGTAAGGCCAAAATTGTGGAGTTGATGATATTTTCCAATGAGTCCCAATGGATGGAGGCTTGATAAATTCATAGGTCAATGAAGTGATTGCCTCAAAACGTGCCCCAAGATGTCTATGTATAGTCTCAGGACTATGTTGAAATCTATTAGTTAATGCTCGAAAACTGGCATTCCATGCAAGCATTGTCATGGCCCCAAATTCGAATTCGGCTCATGCGACTATCATTAGCGCCAACCAAGTGTTTGGCCACATTTGAGATCCACTGCAACTTCAGAATCTATCCCAAATTTGCCACTTAAGAATTTCCAACTTAGCCAAATTTAAGAGCTAGAAATTTCTGTGTGCAAATGTGGTTTTCATTAAAGTTCAGAGCCTTGTAACTTGAGATCTATAATGATCTAGAGTGTGCATGTTAGTAAAATAAAAACTAGAAACTTTTCTCTATTCAATGGTTGAGTTTTGAGCCCAATCCAATAGCAAATATTAATTTAAATCTTAGCCTCAAAATTGAATCCTATGCTCAAAATTATGGGTCTTAGCCATTCTCTCTTGCTTCCAAGTGGGATCAATGTCCAACACATAAAAGAAATTGGGGCAGCCAACACATTTTCTCCTGAGTTCTCCCCCAAGCAAACCGAAATCAGCATTTCCTCTTCTCCTGGTCTCTCCTCCCCCAAGCAAACCGAAGCAGCCCTCCAGCCTTCCCCTTGGTGGCGCCTCCCCTGCTGTTCTCCAAGGTGGCGCCCTCCCTCAGCTCCTCCCCAAGCCGGCCTCCCTCCTCCAAGTGCAGCTCCTCCTCTCCCACCTCCACTCCCTTGAGGTGAGGCTCTCCCTAGGGTTAGGGTTTGGTGTTTCCTGGTTTTGGGGGCAGCAATGGTGGAGTTGGGGGCTATGGTGAGTAGAGATTTGGGATTTGGGTGGGGAACAACCATTCTAGGGTTTAGGGAAAGATTCAGATTTTCGAGCAGATTTCGTAGCTCCAGTTCTTGACTGATTCGAGCAAGTAACGAGCATTTCCTGCTAGGTTGACTGTAGAGAAAGTTGTGGGTAATAGAATTATCTTTCATATCCAACTGGAATCACCCAATTTCGTTAATCCAGCTGAATGTTATGTTGATTTTAGTGCGTGCTGCTCTGAAAATGCTGAAAATGTGGAGCTGAAACTTGAGCTGCGAATTAAAATTAGTTAGAAGCCGAATTAGAAATTAATTTTGCCTGAGAAGTTGTAGGAAATTTAGTGTAGATTGTAAAATGTCATCCTTTACTCAATTCCATTGAGTATAGCAATTTATATGATGAAATTTGTGCATGCTGTTCTAAAACTCTGAAACTTCTGAACACTGAAACTGTTCTCTGTTCCTGGCCGAACTGGAAATTCTCTGTGCAGAATCTGGGTGATTAGCCAAAGCTAAGTGGAAGGTTTATATCTTGTGGTCATCTAGGATCTGAGTTTGCTCAATTTGATTAAGTGATCAAAAAGTTATGGCCATTTGTATCAATGTCTGTCCTGAAACCGGGTTTTGCTGAAATTCAGACTTTGGGGCTGAAGTTCAGAGTTTAGTTGAAAACTTTTAATCTACATTCTGAATGTTAGGATGCATGGTAAAGTTAGATCACCCTCTTGTGGTCCTTTAGAGTCCAAGAAGTCAATTTTTGGATTAGCCAAATAAAAGTTATGCTTGTTTAGAGGAATATGCTTGTTATTTTCAGATTTTGCTATAGAATAGAAGTGGAGTTTAGCATTTGTGTTTTCAGTTTTAAATTGAGTTGAATGTTTGTACTTTTGGAGCTGGCTTGGGTAATGCATTTGGTATTTTCATTTCATATGCATTGCATGCATCTCATTTCATGCATTGTGATCGTGTAGAGAACGAGCACGCTGGAGGGTGGCGTGGCGGTGGTGAGGGGTTACCTTTACGGAGGGCCGTTTGTAACTGAAAATCCAGCGGAAGCTCAAGGCAAGCACCTAAGCATTTTCAACCTTATATAATTATATTTTGGCGAATAAATTGCTTATTGGATGATTATGTCTTGCATTAGGAATTGAAATGTGGGATATGGTTAGAACCTACTTGTTGCACATACACTCATTGATAATTGTTGAATACCTTCCTTGGAACTAGTATATGGGTATTTATATTGTGTCCATGCTTAGTTTGCTTAGATGTCGGGTATGGGCCAAGTGGTGGATGGCTCCATCACTTGAGATTAATTACTTCACTCTAATGGGTTGCAATTGGTTATAATTATGCTTTGAAATGGAAAACTTGAGACCGGGCGAGAGGGTTGGATCATTTGGGTGTGGAGACTCAAATGTTGTAGTCTCGCCTATGTTGGTTAAGGACCGATTCGTTGTTTGCCATGTTGATCGAGCACCCCTTGTTGATCGCATGCCCGATATAATGGTACGGTAAGCCACCATTTCATGGCATACTACTCGATGGGTCATGCCCTCATGCGATTGGACGTGGTTGAGGGTGAGGCCTAGGCCTCTCTCGAGGGCTAAGCGAGGCTTGAGCCACTCGAGGGAGGTTGCTAGGTGCTCGGGCCGCATGAGGATGGTTCACGAGTAGATATGGATTGGAGGAGGGTTGACATGAGGTTCCTTGTGGCACATGTCGTGCGATTGATGATCCCCTGCAGGGTGAATAAGCGATTCGAATTGCCGCGCTCTCGGATATGAGCACGCTTGTATCATCCGACACTTCAACGTAGTAATAACTTAAATTGAAACTAGTTGGTATACTTGATGCGGTTACTTGTTCATGATTTTGTTTGCTCTCTTAAATGTTTAAATTCAGCTCTCACTTTAGCAATAGGTGCTGTACATAACTGCTATAAAATTTGTAAATTGAGTAGTTGAATGTGAAAATGAACCAAAGTTAAGCTTTTATGCACTTTTACCTTAAGCTTATCCCTTGCTACGTCCAAATGCATATTCCTTCAAGTCGGTCATATATGGACCACGGGTAATTCTTGCGAGTACATTCTGTACTCATGCTTCTACTTTGTGGTTTTCAGGTGAGGACACCGACGGGTGTGAGTTCTATCCGTACTGCTTCTCGGTGGTCGGGCGGGGCACCGAGTAAAAGCTAGCTCAATGATGTAAACGCCCGAAAGTGTTCAAGGGCAGGACACTTCCGGAGATATCTGACTTTTGGGTTGAATTTGGTGGTTGTTCATTTGTTTTGTTGTAAAGTTAACTTTAAAACTTGTTATGGCTATGTTTAATTACTTGTCTACTTCCGTTGTTGAACCTCGTTGTATCAGCGTGTTTAACTCCTGTCTGTGATGTTATTTTATCCATGTCGTTGTTTATGTTGTGGTTGTAGTTGTGATATATTTGTTTAGTTAATTGCTCTTATGTCTGCTGAGTGGATGTCCGTACTTCTAGGAGCATCATGCCGAAATTTTGTAGAATTTCTGAGTCTAGGTAGGACCTTGTGTTTAGTCTGTTTTGTGAGTCTTATCTGCTGTTGTTGGTTCTTGCCTCGTGTGGTTGTCTAGTTTGTCTTTGTGCTTGAGTTGGTGTTGTTTGTTGTGCTTCCGCGTTGCGTGTCTGGTCATAAAGTTTTGGGTTCGTTGCCCCCTTTATGCAAATTGAATTGATATGGCAATGGAAACCGGTATACGGGGCGATCCTGGGCGAGCTTCGGGTCGCGTACCGGGGGAATACCGGGATTGTTGTCGAGTTATTCGAATGGGATCGTTGTTGTCCTAATTGGGCTTGGGTGTTAGCATTGTGAACACCATCGGTGATCCGTTGCTAGCCTCCAAATCCGATGAGGGCGACCGGGCATTCGAATAACCCGAGGACGGTCTGGGCGGCTCCTCACAAGCATATACATGAAAATGCCTAATTGCTCTTCCATGATAACACCTCTTGTATTATGCAAAAGATTTTTTGATCTAAGATAGTCTGAGAGTGTTTGGAAAATGTGCGGTTCTATTGGAAGATTTTCATAACATCGTCTTGGATAACCTTCAAGAAGTTCAATAATATATTCTGCTCCAGTAAGCTTTGATGTATGACATGGAGTTTTAGTTATGGTAGAAGCTGAATATAACGCAAGCAAAAAAAGTAGCATCATATCGTCATCTTCCTCTTCCTCGGATTTAGTAAGAGTAAGGTCTTTCATATCAGCTAGCACTCAAGAACCTTAAATTTTAGAAATGAAAAATTGTCAATCAATAAACAAATGGCAAGTTAATAAACTAACATACATAATTATATGGGGCATGATAAAATACATAATGGAGAAAGGGGCTTCAATTCACCCCAATAAATTACTATTAAGGCCTTAACTAATGAACAACAAAATGACTTTGTGCATAGATGTTAAATGCAACAAAGGCTGCAGATGCTACCTTTGGAAGAGAGATTCTCAAGAGTCTTGTTGGCCTTCACAGCAAACCTCTAAAAAGGCACAGTTGCAAAATAAAAGATGGCTCACCATGACAATTTAACAGCACTGAAACAAAGAATACAACAAAATCCACCAAAAAGTACTTTCAAGAACCTTCTACTCTAAATCTTATATTGAAATACTCTAGATCTAGAAGTACAAAGAAAGGAATGCGCATTGAAATCATAGCTTAGCAATAGCCATCTTAGCAAAACCAAGTTTTATATGAAATTAGAGAAAATAGACGTTTTTCATAATCATACATTGAAATTATAACATTCCAATGAGAGAAGTGAAAACATGAACTAAAACCAATAATAGAAATCTCAGCATAGAAAGTTTGTCATAGTGGCTTACTACTGGCTTGTGGCATAGTAGGTAGGGTTACATTAAAAGTAGTAGTAAGCTGTAAAGCATTGATAAATCAGACACCTCATTCGGTATTTCAGTCACATTTTTTCTGAATCCCTCTTCATTTGCTAGCAAAATTTTAGTTTATCCTAAATTCAAGTTGGACCAAGAAGAACCTTGCGCTCTATAAGATCTACTACTAGGCAAGAAGTGGTATCTTCTCTTGAATGTATTGAAAGGAAATTGACATACGCATGATGCATATGAACTCTTCTCTTAAGAACTACCAAACACAATGGACTATGAGTAGAAAAAATCAGAGCCTCTATGTCAACCTAAATAATCATGCATAGACAAAATGCATACATCCAACCAAATTTGGTAAGCATTTTTTTTACTTTTAACTTACAGTTGTTTTAAATTGTTTTGCCATTAGGATACTACCACATACTTGACAAAAGAATTTTGCAAGTAAGACACACACCTGCATGTGAGCATTCTTAACAAAGTGACATTAGTACATATAATAAGACCCTATTCTGATTAGAGCTAGCAACTTCAAGTGACCTTGGGTGCATGTTGGTTCTACATACAATAGGGGGACCTTTTTTTTCTTTTGAGAGGATACAATAGGGGAACCTAGTGCTACTGCCTGCTGATGCATGAATCAAAGCTATAGATGTAAAAGTGGTGTAAAGATGATTTTGCTTACATTTTAGATGCCGCATCAAGAGTTTTGTCCTATTCCTGCCTGTCGGTGTACTTTACGCCAGGGTACCCTCTCCGACGCAGATAAGTAAGACCACGTGGCGGCCTGGCGAGCAGGTAGGCGATCACGCCCCTCGCGGTGGGTGCCGGCCCATGTGGTGGCCTGGCAAGCAGGCGGGCGATTAGGCCCCACTCGCCGGGCGAGTGGTCCAAGTGGCGGCCTGGCGGGTAGGTGGGCGATCAGGCCCTACCCGCCGGACGTCGGCCTGGTGAGTAGGCGGGCGTTCAAGCCCCTTGCATTGGGCGTCGGCCCACGTGGCGCCCTGACGGGCAGGCGGGCAATCAGGCCCTGCCTGCCGGGCGTCAGTCTGGTGAGTAGGCGGGCGTTCAGGCCCCTCTCACAAGGCGTCAACCCACGTAGCGGCCTAACGGGCAGGCGAGCGATCAGGCCCTGCCCGCGGGGTGTCGGTCTCCATGGCGGGCAGGCGGGCGATCAGGCCCTGCCCACCGGGCGTCAGCCTCCGTGGCGGCCTAGCGCGTAGGCGGGCGTTCAGGCCCCTCTCACCGGGCGTCGGCCACGTGACGGCCTGGCAGGTAGGTGGTCGATCAGGCCCTGCCCGCCAAACGTCGACCTCCGTGGTGGCCTAGCCAGCAGGCGGGCGTTCAGGCCCCTCTCGCCGGGCGTCGGATGCTGAAATGGTCGGAGGAGCGATCACTTTCAGTCGGGCCGACCACCCTGAGAGCACTACCAGCCTAGGTCACCTACTGATCGTGGTCTCACCCACGATCCAGAATGTGAAGCTTGGGCGACTGCTAGTGGATGGAGGGAGATCCATCAACCTCCTATCCTCCAAGGCATTTCGGGCGCTCCAGATATCATGGCAGGAGCTGCGCCCGGCCTTTCCCTTCTATGGCATCACCCGAGGGCTGGTTTGGTGCCCCTGGGCTAGGTGCACCTCACCGTCACCTTTGGGGAGGAAAGCAACTACCGTGCCGAGTTGGTCGATTTCGAAGTCGCCGATTTTGACCTCCTGTACAATGCCATACTTGGCCGATCGGCGTTGGCCAAGTTCATGGCGGCGACCCACCATGGATACATGGTGGTGAAGATACCAGGGCCTGGTGGCCCCTTAGTCATTCAGGTGGACAGGCCAGAGGCTTTGTGTTGCCACAAGCACGCACTGGATCTGGTCGGCGCCACCTGTGTTAGGCCAGCTGATGCCGTCTATCTGGGAGCCCCTCTGGTGAAGACCCGTTCCTCGCCCGGCTCGGCCGGCGAGGTAAAGGTGGTCTCCCTGAGTGAGGGCGCTGGGAAGACCGTCTTCATTGGCGTCACCTTCCTCCGGTCTAAGTCCGACGTGTTCACCTGGCAACCATCCGATATGACTGGGGTCCCCAGGGAGGTGATCGAGCACCGATTGACAACGCTCTCTGGAGTGCGCCCGATCCGCCAAAAGGTCCGGAGACAGGCACCAGAGCGCCAAGATGCCATTCGGGAGAAGGTAGAGATGTTGCTGCGCGCAGGGATTATCAAGAAGTCTCTCACCCCGAGTGGCTTGCCAACCCTGTGCTTGTCAAGAAATTCAACGGGAACTAGCAGATGTGCGTCGACTTCACCAACCTCAACAAGGCCTGCCCGAAGGATCCTTAACGCCTTCCGCGCGTCGATCTCAGCGTCGACTCAACGGCAGGATGCGAGCTACTATGCTTTCTAGACGCGTACTCGGGGTACCACCAGATTAGCATGGCGGTGGAAAATGAAGAAAAAACCACTTTTGTAACCCCAATGGGCATTTATTGTTATATTAGAATGGCTTTTGGGTTAAAGAATGCTAGTTCTACTTATCAACGCGCCATGCATATTACTTTCCGCCCACAGATAGGGCGAAATCTTGAGGTGTACATCGATGACTTGGTTGTGAAAGTTAAGAAGAGTGAAGAACTGATCGAAGACCTAGAGGAAACCTTTGCTAACCTCCGGAAGAATTACTTAAAGTTCAACCCCGAAAAGTGTGTGTTTGGCGTACCATCTGGGAAGCTGTTAGGATTCCTCGTGTCCAGTTGGGGCATTGAAGCCAATCCTGACAAGATAGCGGCCATCGAGCACATGAAGCCACCGATTCGGCTCAAGTAGGTGTAGTGCCTGGCTGGTCGCCTAGCCTCCCTCAGGCGATTTATCGCCCGGCTGGGAGAAAGGAGCCTGCCCCTATTCAAGCTGTTGAAGAAGACCAACCACTTTGAGTGGACCGAAGAGGCTCAATGAGCATTTGAAGACTTGAAGCAATACCTCTCCTCCCCGCTAGTACTAGTCACCCCTGGGCCTGGCAAACCATTGCTCCTGTACATCATCGTTACCCCTGTGGTGGTTAGCGCGGTACTGGTGGCGGAGAAGGAGGGTGTCCAGAAGCTGGTCTATTACGTCAGCAAGGTCCTACACAAACCAGAGACCAGTACCCGCAAGAACAGAAGATGTTGTACGCTGTCCTGGTGGTATCCAGGAAGTTGCGGCACTACTTCTAGGGGCGATAGATCATAGTGGTCACTACCTACCCTTTGCGAGAGATCCTCCACAACCGGGAAGTTGAAGGCCGCATCACCAAGTGGTCGGTGGAGCTGGGGTAATTCTGTCTCAAATTTGTACCCCGCACCGCCATCAAAAGCCAGAAGCTGGCGGAGTTTGTTGCCGAATGAACTCCCGCCACTCCTGAAGCTGAAGAGATACCCGCACCTTCCCCCTGGACCTTATTCTCTGATGGCTCCTCCAGGCTCGAAGGCGCGGGGGCTGGAGTCGTCCTGGTCTCCCCGACCAGTGACATCCTTCAGTACGTGGTCACCCTGGACTTCAAGGCCACCAACAATATCGTAGAATATGAGGGCCTACTGGCAGGGCTGCGTGCCGCCTCAACGTTAGGCATCCAGCGCCTCCAAGTCAAAGGCGACTCCCTACTAGTTATCATCAGGTGCGAAAGGAATTTCAATGTTCTGACCCTACCATGGCCGCCTACTTGGCAGAGGTTAGAAAGATGGAACACCACTTCGAAGGACTAGGATATATCCATATCCCTCGGCACGACAATCACATGGCGGACAGGCTTTCACAGCTCGCATCCTCAAGAACCTCTATCCCGGTCGTGGTCTTTGAAGAAAGACTTTCGCGACCGTCCGTTGCTGCCCCTGGTTCAGGTGGGGACAACTATGTAGCCATCACGGCCTCCGACTCAGGTGGGGAGGGTGGCGCGGCTGTCGTGGCCTCCAGTTCAGGGAGGGAAGGCAGTGCGCCTGCCTTAGCCCCCAGGTTCAGGAGGGAAGGTGGTGGTGTCACTGGTGCGGCACTCGGGGAAAAGCTTGGTCAAGTGGAGTACCCGGGCAATCACCACGTGGTCGCCACACTTGGCCGAGAAGGGCAGTGGATGGATCCTATCCTAGCCTTCCTGCGAGACCGAGTGATCTCCAACGATGATGCCTCAGTTGAGAAAATTGTACGCAAGGCCAAGTGATATACTCTGGTAGGTGGGGACCTATACCGCTGGAGTAGAAACGGAATTCTACTGAAGTGCATAACTCGGGAAGAGGGGAACAATTTGCTCTCCGATATCCGTGGAGGCATGTGCGGGAGACATATGTCCAGCCGGACGCTTGTCGGCAAAGCGTTTCACCTAGGATTTTATTGGCCTACTACCCTCTAGGATGCTTGCGAGCTGGTGAGGAAATGCGAAGCATGCCAATTCTTCACCAGGCAAATCCACCAACCAGCCCAACCTCTGCAAACCATCCCGCTCTCTTTGTCATTCGCGGTCTGGGGGCTGGATATCCTAGGCCCATTCCCGCAGACCATAGGGTGCTTCACCCACCTGTTCATCGCCATCGACAAATTCACCAAGTGGATTGAAGCCGAAGCAGTACGTGCCATCACGGCTTCCACTGCTATCAAGTTCATCCACGAATCTTCACCCACTTTAGAGTCGCCATTCGCATCATCACCGACAACGGCACTCAATTCACCAGCGCGACCTTCCTGGAGTTTTGTGATGAGATGGGCACCAAGGTATGCTTTGCTTCAATGGCCTATCCAAGGAGTAATTGCTAAGCAGAGCGTGCCAACACGCTGGTGTTGAGGGGCCTCAAGACCAGAGCATTTCATCGGCTCCACAAGCGGGGGGCGCGGTGGACGGAAAATTCCCGGCTGTGCTGCGGTTGCTTCGAACCAGACCCAGTCGGGCGACTAGAGAAACACCTTTCTTCCTGGTCTACGGCGCGGAAGCTGTCGTTCCGTCCGAGCTGTCGCTCGGCTCCCCATGCGTCTTAGAGTTCAGCGGGGAAGGACAAGAAGACCACCATGGAGAAGAAGTCAACCTTCTAGAGGAGGTGCGTGACCGGGCGGCCCTGCGTGCCGCCCGGTACCAGCAAAATCTCAGATGGTACCATGCCACCTGGGTCCAAGAGAGAACACTGGCAGTGGGCGATCTGGTCTTGCACAGAATCTAGATGCATGCCGGGCTCCACAAACTGTAAGATGAGACCACAGTGATGGGTGTAATAAATTACTCATAGATCAGTATGATGTTACCCTCTCACCTGCCCGAGCCAGCCCAGTCAATATGAGGGAGCTCTGGTGCATGGAGGGGGAGATCTGAAGGCAAGAGGTCGAAAGACTTAGCAAAAAAGAGCAGAACAAACTGAAAGAGCCATTGTAACCGCCTCTATATTTCCTCAACAAAGATCCAGCAGGACGTAAGGCTATTACCCATACTGGGGGCCTGAACCTGGATACATCGCTGTGTTCTTTGATCTGTTGATCCCCGGGATCCCTCGTGCGAGAGTCATTAGGGTTTCCGACCGCGAAGATGCCCTCTACCGAACCTTAATCTCCATCCCTGGGAGACACCCCGTCTGTTGAAAGGGTCCTGTCCGGTGAAATACGCCGACACTGCCAGAACAACAGTAAATCAGAAAGAAGGGAAGAAATTAGAATCATAAAGAAGGGAAGAAATTAGAATCAGCCTAGTTCTTCATGCAAGCCAAAAAGCCATGGTCGGGAGAAAATACATCGTGCAGAAGACATACCTTGTGCCTTTTGGAAGCAGTATCAAATGAGTCAACAACATCCTTATAAAACCTGCAAATAATTAAAAAGAAGGCTTCAAACTTCTGAAACAAACTACAAAACAATAAGCCAACACAGTGTACCAGAGCAAATGACATCCACATCAATAATGTGCCAAAATATTTAGTTAAAACAATAAACAGGACTTTCCTAATTTTAAATGACAACATTCATTTCTAAACACCATTCGAAATAAAGTTGAAGCATCTACACTGCACATTTAGAACCATTCAAAAAGAACCAGGCACAATGAGTAAAAATGAGATGAGCTAACAAAATGCAAAGTCACACCTATCATGTGAGATGAGCTAACAGAGCCAACATAGTGCACTTTGTTAGCTATGTGATATGCCGTAAGTTTATGTAATTATGGGTGTAATGTGACTCAAGAAGTCTGTCTCAGAAGATCTAGTACCACAATAGCTATTCCCTAGCTCTATCCAAATTTTCACACCATTCAAAACTAGTCTCAAATTCATGAATCAATTCTCTTCAATAACTGCATAAGTTCCTATCTGCAGGTCTAATGCTAGGAAAAATATCCTGTGCAATCACCCCTCCCGATGAAACCATCGTGCAACTGAACTAAAAAAAGTTTCAAAAAATTCTGAAAAAAATCATGGATGTACATCTCAACTTACTCCACCTACATATAAAATTTCATGATCAAATTCATCTTATACTAGCAGCTACAAAAAAGACAAATTTAGCATGAACAGTGATTTTTACTGTTCATCACTATTCATTTTGCTGCTTGTTTTTTGTAACCGCTAGCATAGGATGAATTTGATCATGAAATTTTATATGTAGGTGGGGTAAGTTGAGATGTACATCCATGATTTTTTTCAGAATTTTTTGAAACTTTTTTTAGTTCAGTTGCACGGTGGTTTCACGGAGGGGGGGTTGCACAGGATATGTTGCCCTAATGCTAACGCATAACTTTTTGTAAGTTCCTATTTGGGTCACACCTTTGTACTTAAAAATATTGAAGATACATAACTTGAAAAATCGTACATCCAAAATAAACGAGGGCTTAACAGGGTGACCATTCAAACAATCTAGTTACAATTAGCTATCAGCTTTGAACAACTTTACAAATCTAGTTTCAATATGAGTATCATGTTTAACTCAAGGAAACCATGAAAGCATACTTGAATGCAAAGTTTCTGCTACTACTAGTAGTGTAGCACTCATCGAAACATTAGCAATTCATTAGTGAACAGAAGCAATAAGCAGTAAACACTCATGCTGATCATTTGCAAAACAAATTATCATATTAATTATGCTCATTGGACATTTTTCCTATTTGACTTGATGATAATCTTCTAGTACAACTAGTACTAATAGATTTGAGCGTCAGCATGAATAAGATTTCTGGTACTACTAGTATTCAGTACTCATAGATCACTCATCCAAGAAATTCATCACATTTCCAAAAAAACAACTAGTATCAATTTGGTTGTAGTTGTTGTAGAGAGTGGGTGTCGGGTTGTCGTGGTCGCCGACAGCCAACTCGCAAGCGGCTGGATCACGAGAACTTTGAATCCAATGCCTGCATCGCCAGGACAGCAGGAGGGGGAGATGGCAGTGGCTCAATCGAACAAGGGGAGAAAGGACTTGCAGGGAGGCCATTGTCGCCGCTCTTAACGTCGGACTACCATCGTCGCCGCTCTTAAGATGAACCTAGTGATTGGAGAGAGGTGAGGCAAGATAGCTACTGATTGCATCAAAATCAAATAGAGGGATGACGTAGGGGACCTTGCCATCGCACTCGCCGTTGTTGCCTAGCCATAGTCGCCCTCGCTGCCGTCAAGATCGCCACCGTCGACTTCTAGGGCTCCTCTCAAGATGACGATGTGACTCGCCAGCTGCGAGCGAGCACTTCGCGATGCTTCGGAAAGAAAACATTGCCTTCTTCGTGTGAGAAATTTTCCAATTGTTTTGGCCCAAACCGGAGGTAAAATTATTGAGCTACCGGTCCATCCAAGCACCTCTTTTGAGCCCAGCAAGTAAAATTATTTGGGCCGGTAATTTACATTGGTTTTGGACTAAAAACCGGGCTCCCAAGCAGGCCCTAACCGGAAAACAAAACAACATATTCTGATTCTGAAGACTTCCGAAGACTAAATGTAATTTCCCATAACTCCTACCGAAAAATGAAAACAACTAGATTAACTTATCATTCTCCTCATTGATCAGGTTGTCTTTCACTTCTTTTGCTGATGAACTGCATGCCAATTATCTCCCTCATTTCTTTAAACTTTAATCTTCTAAGAGAGTTTGTCTAAATATCGGCTGATTGGTCTTTAATGGGAACATGTTGCACATCTATAACTCCTGATTCCATACAATCTCTTATGTAATGAAACCGGGTATCTATGTGCTTGCTCCTCTCATGATGGACTAGATTTTTGCACAACACAATTACAGACTGATTATCAATCTTGAGAATAACTTTTTCAGCATCCACCTCCAACATATCAGCTAGCAACGTTCCAACCATACTCCTTGACATGCTGCTACACATGCTGCAATATATTCTGCTTCACAGGAAGACAAAGCAACAACCTTCTGTTTTTGTGAGTTACAACTAACTGGATTCGATCTAAGGAAAAATAACATGCTTGTTGTACATTTCCTGTTATTTGTATCTCCAGCTAAGTCACTACCAGTAATCGACCAACTCCATATTTTCTCCTTTCTTCTCGTAGACACACCCAAAATTCAATGTACCTTTTACATACCGTAATAAATGCTTCACAGTTGCCATATGTTTTGTTGTAGGCTTCTCCATATGTCTACTAAACATGCTAACAGAAAATGCCAAATCAAGACTCATGTGAAGCAAATATCTGAGACTATCGATTATGCTACAGTATAGGGTCTTGTTCACTGGAGGGTTCATACTTTCCTTGCTCAACTTCAAATGAGGTTCCATCGAAATTTGAGTTGGATTGCAGTTTTCATATAGCATTTATCCAATACTTTTGCTACATATGCGGATTGGCAAAGTGTAATCTTACTAGAGCTCTGACAAACTTCAATTTCTAAATAATAACTTAATAACCCAAGGTCACTTATACTAAACAACCTTTTTATTTGAGACTTGAAACCTTCAATAGCTTTGGTACACTCTCTAGCTATGATTAAATCATCTACGTAAACTACAAGTAGCAAATTCCGTTTCGCTTGCCTCCTTTTGTAAACTGCGTGCTCTAATGGGTGTCTTTCAAAACCCAGCGTTGCAAGAGACTTGTCTAACTTTGAGTTCCATGGTCTTAGAGCTTGTCGTAGGCCATACAAAGCTTTGTTCAATCTTAGCACCTTGTGCTCCTCACCTTCTTTCTCGTATCTCAGAGGTTGCACAATATAGGCCTCTTCTTCCAAGTCGTTGTTGAGAAAAGCAGTTTTAACATCCATATGATGAATCACCCATTCTTTATGCGCTACGACAGCAATGAATAAGCGCGATGTTTCTTGCTGAGCAACAGGAGCAAAAACTTCACCAAAATCAACGCCTTGACGTTGAATGGACCCCTTTGATACTAGCCTGGCCTTATGCCTCACGATCACGCTTTGAGTATTCTTCTTTAATTTGAACACCCACTTTAAGCCAATTGCTTTGTGACAGTTAGGCAATGAAACAACTTCCCACGTTTTGTTCTTCTTTATGGAAGATAATTTATCATTCCTTTCCTCCATGCGGACTCTCCTTTGGCATCTTCAAAGTTCACAGGTATGTCTCCTCCTAGCAGACAAAGTTCAGAAAAATCTAGTTCAATTGGAAACGTGGCATCATTTATGCCTTTTAGTCTGCGCTCCCGCCGTGGTGATTCTAACGAATTTTCTTCGGACATGGTCGACTACAAAGCACCTGGTGAGACTGGCGCAGTTATTGTTGCTGCAGGCGTACACGGCGAAGACTCTACACCTGATCCGTTTGTCCCGTGCGACTCTGCTCCTGACCCGATACTTGTCTTGTGCGAGTCTGCTCCTGAGCCGGTTTATATCCTGCGCGAGTTTGTGCTTGTCTCGCGTGTGTTTTTGAGTTCCTGCCAGTGCTTGTTCCGGGCGTGACGGGTGAGTCAAATACTTGTGCTGGCACGAACGAAACCTCTTCGTGTGACGCCGTAGCCGAGGCTTCGCCTGGACCTTCAATCGAAACAATAGGATAGTGCACAGTGAAAATATCGCCAACTGATGTAAAATAACTAATGGATTACTCAAAGTATAAACAATATAGTGGATTACTCAAAATATGAACAATGTAGAGTGAGAGGGAATTCTTTTTTTTTAGATCAACAGGACATCAATAGATGCCCTAGTTCTATTCAAGAAACTGGAAAGAAACAATTAAGAGTTCCAAAACTTATCAAAACAAACCCGGCCAACAGCCGTAACCCAAAACTCACAGCCACACATTTAGCCAAAACTCACACAGACACCATCTAACAGACTCACAAGACTCTGACAAAAAGGTTAACCAATACCCAGAAGCAACAGATCTCCAGAACTAACATCCGCTTGCCAACTTCAGAAAATATCCATTCGATCAATAGTTGCAGGAGCCCTCCAGCATCTTCAAACAAAACTGATCACAACCAGAACAGACGTTGAAAGACCACTTTGAGATTCTTTCTTTCTTATTCTATTCTTTCAAGCATACAACCCTCTATTTATAGGTAATATGATAGGTTTGAACTAAATAAAGAGTTACAAGAATTGATATTATGTAGGTTACATGGTAGAATGGTAATAGCATAGGAGTTTCTCCTTCAATTGATGCATGTTAGTTTCTCCCAAGGGGGTTATGGACATAAATTAAAAAAATATTTTGTAACACTCCCTCTTGGATGTCTATTAAGTGTGAATATGTATGCCTCGTTAAAAACCTTACTAAGGAAAAACGTAGTGGAAAAAAACTATAGTTAAGGAAAAAAGAGTATATAACATATTTACTCCTCCTGATCACTTAAGATCTCTGAATCGATAAAGTCCAATCATACTGGTCAATTTCTTGATTGATGCAGTGGGAAGTGCCTTTCTGAATAAATCAGCGAGATTCTCACATGAGCGAATTTGTTGGACTTTCAAAATACCATCCTTTTGAAGGTCATGAATGAAGAAAAATTTTGGTGATATATATTTCACTCTGTCCCCTTTGATATATCCCTTTTTCAGTTGAGAGATACATGCTGCATTATCCTCAGATATAATGGTAGGTTCTTCTTTTCTAAAAGTAAGCCACATGATCTTTTAATATGCCCTGTCATATTTCTTAACCAAACACATTCTCTACTAGCTTCATGGATTGCCAAAATCTTTGCAAGGTTAGATGATGTTGCCGCTATAGTTTGTTTCATTGAACGCCATGATATAGCAGTGTCACCACAAGTAAAACATATCCAGTTTGTAATTGACCATTATGGGGATCAGATAGATACCCTGTATCTGCAAAACCAACTAACTCTCTCTTGCTTGCATCAAAAAAAATATAAACCCATATCATTAGTACCTTGAAGGTAACAAAATATATGTTTGACGCCGTTCCAATGTCTTCTCGTAGAACATGAGCTATATCTTGCTAATAGGTTGACTATAAATGCGATATCAGGTTGTGTATGAGTACAAAGATACATAAGTGCACCTATAGAACTTAAATATGGCACTTCAGAGCTGAGAGTTTCTTCATAATTATTTGGGGGTCAGAAAGGATCTTTAGTTATATCAAGCGATCTTACAACCATTGGAGTACTAAATCGGTGTGTTCTATCTATATAAAATTGTTTCAAAATTTTATCTGTATAAGTTGCTTGATGAATAATAATTCCATCCTTAAGATGCATGATCAATTTGCAATCCAAGGCAAAACTTTATTTTTCCAAGATCTTTCATCTCAAATTCTTTCTTTAAGCACTCAACTGTATTTGAGATCCCTTTAGTTGTTCCAATTCATGTTTAGATGATCAACGTATACAACGATTATCACAAATTCATTTCCAGATCTTTTTATGAATACACATGGACAAATAGAATTATTTGTGCATCCTTCTTTTATCAAATATTCACTGAGATGATTATACCACATTCGTCCAGATTGTTTTAATCTATATAATGACTTTCTTAGTTTAATTCAATATTGTTCTCGAGAACCTGCTATTTCTGGTAGTTTGAATCCTTCAAGGATTTTCATATAAATATCACTATCTAGTGATCCATATAAGTATGCTGTAACAACATCCATCAGACGCAAGTCAAGGCAATCCTTCATTGCCAGACAGATAAGATATCTAAAAGTTGTTGCATCCATCAGGGGAGAGCATGTTTCATCATAATCTATACTAGGTCTTTGGGAAAAGCCTTGGGCAACTAATCGTGCCTTGTACCTTGTAACTTCTCTTTTCTCATTTCTTTTTCACACAAAGACCTATTTGTAACCAATAGGTTTTACACCATTGGGTGTACGAGCTACAGTCTCGAAAACTTCTCTATTTGTTAGAGAATTCAATTCTGCCTAAATTACGTTTTTCCATTTTGGCCAACCGTTTCTTTGTTTGCATTCTTTAATTGATCGAGCTTCTTGATCCTCATTACCGTGTATAATTTTTAGCGCTACATTATACGCAAATGCATCATTGACGTCAATATCACGGTTCAAAAGTTTTCTTAACATGACATAGTTTAGTGAGATCTCAGTTTATGTAGAATCAGGTACCTGTATTTCTTCCGAAATAGTATTATTAGTCATGTCATTCATCTCTTCAGGTGATTTTCTTTGGGCTATTATTTCCTCAACTTGACTATCTTGATATTTAGCTCATTTTCTTCTTCGAGGATTTTTATCTTTCAAACCCAATGATCTACCACGTTTTATGGTATGTTTTGTCTCATTTGCAATAGTTGTTTGTCCTTTTGGGACATCAATTTTTTTAGGAGTATTAGCAATTGGAATATGTGACTTTATCACTCATTTCAAATTTGTAAAAGCATTAGGAAAATTATTCACTAAACTTTGTAGATGAATTATCCTTTGAACTTCATGTTCACATTGTTTTGTACGAGGATCAAAATGAGATAATGATAATTCACTCCAAACAATGTCTTTATTTAGCTGCTTCATTTCTCCCCCTAATGTTGGGAAATTTGATTCATTAAAATGACAGTTAGCAAATATAGCTGTAAATACATTTCCGTTAATGGCTCAAGATATTTTATTATAGAAGGGGATTCATACTCAACATATATTCCCAATGTTCCTTGTGGTCCCATCTTCATGCATTTTTGTGGAGCAATTGAAACATATACTGCAGAACCAAAAATTCTTAGATGGAATATGTCTGGCTCTTTTCCAAAAACTAACTGTAATGGAGAAGTATGATAACTTGTTGGCCTGATGCAAATTAATGATGTTGCATGCAAAATAGCATGATCCCAAGCTGATGTTGGGAGATTTGATTTCATAAGTAACGGTCTCATAATTAATTGGAGCCGTTTTATAAGAGATCTTGTAAGACCATTTTGTGTGTGAACATGTGCTACAGGATGTTCAACATTTATTCCTATTGACATGCAATAATTATTGAAACTTTTTGAGGTAAATTCACCCGTATTATCCAAATGTATCGATTTAATAGGATAATCTGAAAATTGTGCTCATAATTTTATTAATTGTTCTAACAATCTCGCAAACGCTAGGTTGTGAGTTGATAATAGAGAGACATGTGACCATCTAGTCAATGCGTCAATCAAAACCATAAAAATATCTAAATGGACCACTTGCTGGATGAATAAGTCTGCATATATCTCCTTATATGTGCTCTAGAAAATCAAGAGATTCAACCCCAATTTTACCTGGTGATGGTCTTACAATCAATTTTCCTTGAGAGTATGCCACACATGAGAAGTCATTGGGCTGAGAAATCTTCTGGTTCTTCAACGTATGTCCACACGAAGTATTTATAATTTTTCACATCATTGTCGATCCAGAATGGCCCAACCAGTCATGCTAAACAATAAATTCGTTATGGTTGGTAAACTTTTGGTTTACCACCATATATGATTCAATTTTATCAATTGTTGTATAGTACAAACCAGATAATAATGATGGTAATTTTTCCAATACATTTTTCCTAACCGTGACATATTTGTAATGTTAAGGTATTCCCTATTTCCTTCATTAATTGTCTCAATGCGATATCCATTTTGGCGGATATCTTTAAAACTTAATTGGTTTCTTTGAGACTTTGGGGAATATAATGCTTCTTTTACACTTATTTTTGTCCTATCGGGTAAAAATATTGTGGTCTTTCTGGAGCCCTCTATCAAATTTGCACTCCCAGATATGGTATTGATACTTCCATTATGCATCATTAAATAATGAAAATACCCTTTATTCTTGAGAATAGTATGTATTGTTGCACTGTCTACAACACATATATTTCCACTATTTACTAGCATTTTTTCCATTCACTTCAAAAAAGAAAATTTTAATAAGATAAATGAGCATTATAACATAAAATTTATTAACACATGAAAAATTACAACCATAATTAAATACATAATATATTATATTTATTCTTGAACAAAAACATGACATGTTTGCATTATTAAAGATGAAACATATAAAATTTATTCTTGTACAAATAACTATTTAAACAAATTATTCTTAAATAAGAAAGTCGAAGACATCTAGATGAGTTGTATCATGTTGGCTACTGTTTTCTTCTTGAGTTTTGCCAACATATTCATTATCTCCATTACTATTGGTAAAATTGGTCTCTATCCTTTTCTCTTTCCTTTCAAGCGATTGTTGATAGAGATCCACAAAGTGCTTTGGCGTATGACAGTTATGCGACCAATGATTTTTGCCTCCACAGCGATAGCATATATTTTCAGGTTTATAGTTTTCATTTTTCCCTGTATCTCCCTTTTCTTGCCTCTTCTGGGGACCATTTGTATTTTTAAAAGAAACATTATAATTTCCTCTACCATGACCTTGTCCATATCCACGACCATGACCATGTCCTTGGCTGTGTCCTCTATTTTTTTTATATCTTGTTGCATTCGCTTTAGGGAATAGACTTGAACTAGTTGAGCGAGCCTCATGGTTTTTCATCAAAAACTCATTATTTTGTTTAGCCACAAGCAAACAAGAAATAAATTTAGAATATTTCTTGAACCCTTTTTCCCGGTATTGCTGCTGTAGGAGAAAATTTGAAGCATGTAATGTGGAGTATGTTTTCTCCAACATTTCCTCATCTGTAACCTTTTCTCCATACAACAAAAGTTGTGAAGTGATTTCGAACATGATTGAATTATACTCACAAACAGTTTTATAATCTTGCAACCTCACGTGCAACCAATTATAACGAGCTTTAGGGAGAATTACAGTTTTCTGATGGTCATACCTTTCCTTTAATTTGTTCCAAAGAACAAGGGGATCTTTCACCGTGAGGTATTCAACTTTTAAGCCTTAATGGAGGTGATGGTGAATAAAGATCATGGCTTTAGCCTTTCTTGCTTAGACGCCTTATTTCCCTCCTTGATTGTTTCGCCGAGGCTATTTGCATCTGGATGGATTTCGGCATTAATCACCCAAGACAAACAATTTTTGCCCGTAATATCCAAAGCCATGAATTCAAGTTTTGCAAGATTTGACATAGTAAAATACAATACATATAAATGCAAACTATGAATTATAGTGTGCAAATTAAACAATATAGAATAGGGATTGAAATAATACTTTACCTCAAAAAATGACGATTAAAGCATTTTTAGTACGTGAAATTTACGATAGCCTTTTAGAGGCGATTGTGCTGATATTTGATTAAAATAACTAATGGATTACTCAAAGTATGAACAATGTAGAAGTGAGAGAGAATTCTTGCTTTCTTGTTCTATTCTTTCAAGCATACAACCCTCTATTTATAGGTAACATGAGAGGTTTGAACTAAATAAATAGTTACAAGAATTGATGTTACGTATATTTCATGGTAGAATGGTAATAGCATAGGAGTTTCTCCTTCAATTGATGCATGTGAGTTTCTCCCAAAGGGGTTGTGGACATCCATTAAAAGAATATTTTGCAACACCAATGACTTGTGCCTCTGATGCAAAATTTTTCCACTCCCAATTCTTCTCCTCCTCAAACAAAACATCACATGTCACCACAACGTGTCATGATGCCAGATCAAACACAACCCTTTGTGTTTAGATCATATCCAATGAACACCATTTGTTTGCTCCGATTTGCAAGTTTGGGGAGGTGTGGCATCATAACCTTACATGAGCAATGCATCCGAAGATAAGAAAGTGATCAATGTTTGACTTGAGACCATAGTATGTTTTGTAAGGAGTTTTGCCGATTACGCTCTTCGTTAGTGCTCTATTTAGAAGATAGACGCAGTTGATACCGCCTCTCCCCAAAGTTCACCTAGGACTCCCATGCTCTTCAACAAACTTCTTGCCGTGCCGACCACCGTCTGGTTCCTCTGTTCTACTACTCCATTCTATTAGGGAGAATAAGGCGCTGTACGATAACGCCTAATTTCCAACATCTCATAGTAGTCTTTGAACTCGTTCTAGGTGAACTCGCCACCGCGATCAATATGCAAAGCTCTTAGCTTAAGATTCTTCTCTATCTCTGTTGCAACCTTGATACTTTTAAATGCCTCAAACGCTTCATCCTTGTTTTTAATTAGATCTAGCCACATGTACCTCGTGCAGTCGTCAACCCACAATAGGAAGTACAGTTTTCCTCGATGTGTGGTAGAAGTAATTGACCCGCATAAATCTTCATGCACTACTACAGGAATGCACATTAGAATTGGTTCTTTTTTGCTATTACAACCAGTTCTAGTGATGATACGAAGTCTTTAGATAGTGATGAGGAGAAACTATCATAGTCGGTTTTGGCCCAATTGTGATGGACTCCTCATCACAATCGGTTCTTTACAAGAACCAATTGTGATTACTGGGTGTGTGCCATTTTTGCATATTCTCAAAAATGGTACATATTAACAGTATGCACATATTTATATCACATTTGCAGTATAGAATATAGAATGCACATATCATATTCACATAACACAAACACTTTATTACAACACATATGTCACATTCATTCACAATATACAACACAAACATACTTAACAATTGGTCCACATACATATCGCATTAACATATATAATTAATATTGTTTACATATAGATTAATAGGATGCTTTAGGATCTCTGAACCTACCATCCTCCGATATATATAACTTATAACTAGTACCATTAGCATAAGTGGTCTCATAAATTATTGAGTGCTTTGCTATCTAAGCTCTTCTAGGGATATTTATCTTCTATAAAATAGAAATGAGTGCACTAATTTAAGTTGTAAAATTTGTATGTAAAAGACTAAGTGTATTATTATGCATATGCATATACCTGAAGGAAAAGGTGGGAGCCACCGACCACGACCATCATGTGCTGCATGACATAGAAGCTGTGCAGGTCATCGCTGCCATATTGATGATATTGTGAAGGAGAAAAAGAAATTAACACACAAGGATTAGATGTCAGAAAAAAAATTAATCGTATATATGCTAGGCACTTGTACCTTGAATCGCTTATACTCCAGCTTTTGTCCTTTTTGTCATTGTGTGACCCTCCTTCATCGACGTAGGCCAAGAAACCCCTATATACAATGGAGAGATGCCATTGAGTTAAAAAATGAACGCAGTTAAATTTAGAAAAAAGTTATATTACAGTAATGTACTTACTTCTTCAAATGAGGATTAATCGCGTAGGCCATCTATCACTTCTCGATCAAGTTTAAAGCATAGATTGTGTTTCCACTTGGAACAAGGACAAGTAGAACCCAAAGGTTGCTTATTAAATGGTATGCAGTACGAGAAAATAAGTTTGCATATGGTTTAAATGAGTACAAGTAATTGAAGGGTAAAGTACTACTTACTCCTCGTGGTATGGGAATACAACAAAGTCCTTCTTCGACTTAGCATGTAATGCCCCTTTGACGTAGCCAGCAACAAACTCCGATTGAAGCCTAGCCATGGTCGCAGACACAAACTCAGAGTAGACAAACCCAACTTCTTTTTGATTCATCATGACTCACTGCCTCACTTCCCTGCAACTCATATTGAATGTTAGAAAACATAATACGAAATTCTATAAAAGTCATTAGCTCATGCTATATTGTGCGATACTCACAGCATCCAGGATTGTAAATTAGAAATATCGACGGTTATCAGTTGGTACACACACAACAGATCCTCAAAACTGACTGGCAATGTCCCATTCTCGTTGTGGTGGAAATATACCCTTTCATACATCACATTGAAGTCGACTCGACGCTCTTCTTTATTCACCCTATCATTGTACCATCCATGGAGCATGCGAGTCCACATGCCTAGATCATTCAATTGGCTGGTTGCCATCAGGGGCTTTTCATGTACGTAGGCCTTAAAATCATAACGATGTTTGTGGCCTGTGCCAATTTTTTTTCTGGGCCGAAGGAGTCTCCAAAGTTGGGGCAGTGGGCTTTTCATGTACCTCAGAGGTGATGTGGCCTCTATCAGCTTTGGCTTCTTAGTAGAACGAGTCTCCGAGTTTTTTTGTGGTTTTGTGGGTGCCGTGCTTGTCCTTTTACACGTCAACTCTATACTCTATGTAGGACTTATTATAGTGGTGGGAGCAATAGCAGCAGGTACGATAGGCCGGAACCTACGAAGCACGTGCATATTTAACTTATCGCAATATTACTGGAATGGTAGAGAAGACACGATGGATTTTTACCCTAACCAGTACGACACCCATCATGGCCCACTTGATGAATGGCATGAGTGCTTGCCCGAGAATGGTGATATCTTTGTTGGAGAGGAATTCGAGCATATGTGATAAGAAGTCTTCGTGGACATAGTCCACCAGCACCCTCATGTCGCCCTTCCCCAAAAGCTGACCATGCATAGTGTCGGTCGCCTTGCATGGAAACACAACGCCGCCTGCAGCATCAATAGGAAATCCACCATCCGTCAGGGTGAGCTGGCACTTGGCAGGCGTCTGCAAGAAGTGTGCAACTTGAGGAAAAATAGTGCGGGTTTGATTTTCTCCGATCTTGTTGCATATAGCCTTTTTCGGAGTCAATCTTCATGTTTTTGGTGCTAACAGACTCACTATTTTATGCATGTATGGTTGTGTTGGCGTGTTTGTGCCAGACAATATTGGTTGGAGTGTATAACCGAGTTTTGGTAGGGGGGTCTTCGTAGCCGTATCACTCTTCGCTCTCCTCTCTACTCTCTTGGCGTGATGAGCAGGACAAGAAGCTCAAGAACACAAGGGAGTACACAAGGAACACACAGAATTTACCTAGGTTCGGGCTCCCAATGCGGGTAACAGCCCTACGTCCTCCTCAAGCTTGTGTTGCTCTAGTATTTTGCTTGCCCTTCATTGTGAGCTGATTGACTAAGTGACCTCAGTGATCCTATCCTTTGAGTTTCGACCGACCTCCCTGCCCCATGCACACTAGCACCCTTATATACTCCCGGGACTAGCTAGGGCAGGCAGAGGGAGTAGTTTTACATTAATTACATTGACTGTGTCTAGTCCTATCGCTACTATCCCTCGGAGCCTCTTTGTCTACACCGTATCTTGACGCCGCCTGTCTTCGGACCGCCCGAGAGGAGGGGTTTGGACGATGCGTGATAAACGCCTGGTACACGCGTCACCCCGTCTGGCTTGGGCAGTGTAGATGGAACGGGAGTTGGTGAAGCTGGCTCAGTCGGAGGGACAGGTCATCATGGCGTCAGGGAGCCACGCCTATTTAATGGCCTTCAGGCTCACTGCAATGGCTGCCTGCGCATTGAATGGCTTTTATGTGCATTTAATGGCTCCCATGCGCATTTAATGGCGATGATACGTTGTGATCCTGGCGATTGCTTCAGGTGGAAGCCTCCTAGCTCTGTCTGTGTGGTCGGCTAGTAAAGGGGTGGCTACTCGTCGGGCAGCCACGTGGCCTGGTCGCCCTTCAATAGTCGCGATCTGGTCGCCCGGGCCTAAGACCTAGTCGGCCAGCAACCCGCCGAGCGGCCACGTGTCCTGGTCGCCCGGGGCTGGGACCTGGTCGACCGCCAAGCCTTTCTTCAGTATGTTGAGTCCCTTGCACAGGACATTCTTCTTTTTGTATCTTGTGTGCGCGGTCCCACCTGGCAACGGTGGAGAGAGTACCCCGGTGTAGAATACATCGACAGGTTGAATGACAGATGTTCATCCTTTAATTTTTACTTGATGTAGGGCAACTTGACAGCAACAGGCAGTAAACTAACTTATCATGTTTAATTTGGTACTGAACTGCCCTCGAATGATTGAGATAAATGTTGGAGGAAAAATGAGTGTTGGGTGGTCCAATCACAGTCATTTAAAAAACACTAGATGCAGCTTTTTTTGTAAGGAAAAGAACGACAATTCACTACAAGATGTTGGTATATGTGTGGGTTTCTTGCTTCGACCGTAGAATCGTAGATGTTAGCCTTCGTTTGATACCGACCAGCAGATCCTTGAATGAATCTCACATTCATTTCTCAGCCCACCAGGAAACCCAACATCTCTTAGGGGTTATCTGGAAAGCTCAGATTAGAATTTTGGATTTTCAAACAAGGTCTCAAAAAGAAGAATTTGCATAGCTTCTTACTTCAGCGCAAGTTTTGCCTGGCTTTATGGTGAAGAAATCAAATGTTACATGAATTCAAACTCGTCAAACATTCGAGCAAAATGAAATTATGCTTGAGATGATAAACCCATGGAGTGAAAAGGATATCATGGTCGGTAGATCGAGAGCGAATGGTTGAAAAATTGAAATAACACAAAATGAATTCCATACATGTTACTTGGAGGTACATAAGAATGTGTGAAGAAATTGTTGAAAAAGATGCGATATTAAGAGCAAGATTTTGTTGATTATTCCATATAATAATATGAGAAACAATATAAAAACCATGATCATTTGAAATGACATAAATGGCAATAGACTACATAAAGGCAATTTTATGTCATTCATATAAAGAATCATGTCTACCATGGCAATATGGAGTTGAATAAAATTGATTGCTCTCAGATTTTTTAGGGTATATTTGAAGGTCATAAACCTTCAACTACAATCACGAATGGGCAAAACAATCAATCTAGTAAATAAGACCTCAAACCCTTACCACCTTATCATGCACAATAAGAATTGATAATCTCTTTACTGCTAAGTAAAACTCAGGACAGAGCAAGCTAAGTTCTATGAATGACAATTTACCAGCCGAATAGAATAACATGTAATCAGTTAATTGGGAGTGACAATTGAACCAGCAGACTGAATCAAGTAATAACAGAGTATGACTTTCCTTTATCAGCAAGATTCAGATCAGCAAACTTTGCCTAATAGATTATATAGTTTAAGTCATATCAGTATGCAAACAGAACTAATTGACACTTACTAAGCAAACAATAGACTGATCATAAACAAGTATTCTGAACCAAATAAGAATTGCTAACTAACAGTGAATCAATCAATACTTCTAAAGCATGTAAGTCTACCTGTCGACATTTGTTATCAACAATAATGATTACGGGGTTAGGCGCTGGATCCAAACTCGATGGTTACACAAGACAGGGGTTTATACAGGTTCCGACCCTCGCGGCGGAGGTAATACCCTAGTCCTATGCTATGGGATTATGATGATCTATCTTAATGCTATGATCTTAAGTTGTTGTTGTGGATGTTGTGGTGTTGTGTTCCGAACTAGGGTCCCCCACCACCCTTATATAGTGGAGGGGCACGATTACAAGGAGAAGTCCTAGTCGGTTACAAGGTGGAGATTCTATCTCGAACCGAATATGTTGTATCTGGGATTACAATCATATCTTTCCTATTCAAGGTCAGTTTCTATCTTTAGCCCTTCTTTGTTGGATATAGCGGTTGTAGTTCGGGTGGTGCCCGTCTCTGTGTAGTCGGCTCGGCCCGTCCCATCTTGGATGGTCCTCATAGCCTGCCATGCAGATACCCAGGGTCCATGTACTCCACAGTAGCCCCCGAGTCCTTTGCAATCGAGTTGCCACCTTTCTGGTCGCATCCCAGCTGAGTCGTGCTTCACGCTGACTGCTTCTAGTTCTTGACATAGCTTCCCGACTGGTTTCCTTTCCATGCCGAGTGCTCTGTTGCGGGCAAGGAGATTGTGAAGGACTCAATAGAGTACCACACGGAGGAATTTTCGAGTGGTACCCAGTCCAATCATTGGGATACTAGCAGTCGGCCCATCCTAGGGTGTACCATTGTTTAAATGGGCCTTGGCCTAGTGGTACATGCACCCGACTGTCGTGGTGTACAGATGGCGGCCAATCATGGGGCATACCCCCAGTTTGGCCGAGTGGTACTTGCACCCGACTATCGCGGTGTGCAACTAGCGTCCCATCATGGAGCGTACCCTCGATATCCTTATTCAGAATCAACTCATGATATCCGATTCTAACTTGTGCGGTAATCGGAAATCGACCCAACATGGGGCATATTACAAGAAGACATTTTAATTTGTTTCGGTAGGTACCCAAATCCCGCTTGACACGATGATTGGCAATCGGCCCATCATGGGGCGTACCATGCCCCAAACTAGATTTGCCTGAGTGGTACCTGTGCACGAGCGTCACGATGCACAGCTGGTGGTTCTTTTGGAGCATACTCTCAAAACCTAGGTCAGGCCCAAACGTTATGTGGAAGTCAAAATGGTCTTCCCGCTCAAGGCGAAATCCAGCGTCGCTCCCTTTAAATACGAGACTTAATGCGAGCAAAGGGTTTTACCCTCCACTGCGTGCACTTGCCTCTTCGTCTTCTAAATTTCACAGCGCATTCCGCCGCTAGGGTTAGCTGCCACCGCGCTCCAGATCCCACATCGCCACCGGTCCATTCCATCATTGCGCACCAAACGACATATCTTCATTATTGTTTTTTGTTGTCTTTAGAGTCTACGGGACCACTCCGAAAAGAAGTCCAAATTTCTCTGGAGGATGCTGACGATGATCAAGAAGCGCCAGGAGTATGAAGCCGACTTGGAGCGGATCAAGGCCGAGGGCAAGGCCGAGCTGCAAGAGCTTCGGGCCCAAGTCAAGACCTTGTGAGAGGAGAAACTGGACATATCCGGCTCCCTTCGATGTAAGTATTTCTTCAATCATCTTGTTGTTGTACTTGATTGTTTGTCCTTTAACTCGATTTCCTTGCTTTAGCTCGGGACTCCACCATCGCGAGGCTTCAGGAGCAGCTCAAGGTGTGGAGAGCTTGGAGTTTCAGCCCTGGAGCAACCCAGACAAGCTGGAACAAGAGCTGGAAAGTATGTTTCCCAACTCAGTTCTCCTTTGTCTTCATCATACTTGTCGTGCTCTTGGTGACGATTTGGCGCGCTTGTAGAGTACAAGAAAAAGATGCAAGCACAGTTTGGCGTCCTAGGTGAGAAGGTCAAATATGTGGAAGTGTCATACACTAAGCTCCGCGAAGCCTCCGAGCCAATGCTGAAGTTTCTGTGCCCCGAAGGGGCATGGCCGAGCGATGAAGGTCAAGCCATCTTGCAGTTGAAGGAGGCACCCGAGAGGGTCAGGACCCATTTAAAAGATACGATGACCACGAGCGCTAGCCATGTTCTGGCGATTGTGAAGTCACTCTATCCCTAAGTGGATCTTGAAGCCGTCAAGGAGGGCTTCACCTACACTATTGATGACGACCAAGCCGCTGCCCTTCTCGATGAGGTCAAGGACACTTCCGCCGCCTTAGTGGAGAACTTGGACTTGAACCCTCTGTAAACATGTACATGTAGGACATAGGCAATGTAAAAACATTCACTCGGGCTCGATGTCTGACTGGTTTATATATAATTTTAAAGCTTTTTACTCCTTTTCCTTATTGATCTAAATTCCACCAAGTAGTTGACTCCTATTATGTACTCTACCCGACTAGTCTAGCACCCGAGCGTCGAGAGTTAGCTCATGTCTCTTTCTCCCAGGCATGCACTTTGAGTGACTAAAGTTCACTGTTCATGGGGTCAGAGCTTCACTACTCGGAATTAACGCACTCGGATTCATTTGTAATCATTAAGTAAAACAAGCAAACATGTCTTAGAAAAATATATGCGCGCAAGTGTACACTATTAAGTGTAGCCCTCGACTTACTGCTTAGTTGGATAACAGCTAAGTAGCAAGTCAAAAAAAACTTTATTTATAATGACATAAATGAGTACAAGATTTAATTGTAAAAACGATGTAGCTACTCTATGTTCCATATGTTACCGATGATCACGCCGTCCTCGTGCTTCAGTCTGTAAGCCCCTGGGCGTGTCACTTCATCGATGATGTAAGGGCCTTCTCAGCATGGGGAGAGCTTGTGCTCGCTTTTTTTATTCCTTCTTAGAACCCGATCGTGGTAGTGACGTAAGCCCTGAAGGGTACTTAGCCGACTGGATTGCTACGATGTCCATAGCCTCTTCCAGTCGGTCAAGATCTTCTAGTTGGTTTTCTTCTGACTCGGCTTCCTTGTATTTCTGAACCCATAGGGATTCGAATTCCAACTCGGTAGGCAAGACCGCATCTAAACCATACACCAAGAAAAAAGGTGACTACCCGGTTGCCCTACTAGGAGTAGTCCTAAGCCCCCGGAGCACCGAAGGCAATTCTTTGACCCATCGTGTAGCATATTGTGAGGAGCCGCCCAGACCGTTCTCGGGTTATTTGAATGACCAGTTGCCCTCATCGGATTTGGGGGCTAGCAACGGATCACCGGAGGTGTTCACAGTGCTAACACCCAAGCCCAATTAGGACAACAAGTATCCCATTCGAATAACTCGATAACAATCCCGGTATTCCCCCGGTATGCGACCCGAAGCTCGCCCAGGATCGTCCCGCATACCGGTTTCCATTGCCATATCAATTCAATGCACATAAAGGGGGCAACGAACCCAAAACTTTACTACCAGACACGCAACGCGGAAGCACAACAAACATCACCAACTCAAGCACAAAGACAAACTAGACAACCACACAACGAAAACAACACATCTAGCATACTAGAAGCATACATAACATGACTAGACAGCAAGATAAAAGTTCGAATTTTCAGCATGACGCCCCTAGAAATACGGACATCCACTCAGCAGGCATAAGAAACAAATAATTAACCAAGTATAGCACAACAACCACAAACATGGCATAAGGAGAAGCATGGATAGAAGTAACAACTAGACATGAGTTAAGCATAATAATACAACAAGGTTCAACAATGGAGATAGACAAGTATTTTAAACATCGCCATACATAATTCTTGAAAGCTAACTAAACAACAAAAGAATGCACCACCACCCAAGTAAACCAAAAGAATGACATCTCCGGAAGTGTTCTGCCCTTGAACACTTCCGGGCGTTTATATCGCCGAGCTTGCTTTTACTCGGTGCCCCGCCCGACCACCGAGAAGCAGTAGGGACAGAAATCACACCCATCGGAGTCCTCACCTGAAAAACCACAAAGCAGAAGTATGAGTACAGAAGGTACTCGCAAGACTTACCCGTGGTCTATATATGACCGACTCGAAGGAATATGCATTTGGATGTAGCGAGGTATAAGCTTAAGGTAAAAGTGCGGAAAAGCTTAACTTTGGTTCATTTTTACATGCAACTACTCAATTTACAAGTTTTAAAGCATTTATGGACAGCACCTATTGCTAAAGTGAGAGCCGAATTTAAATGTTAAAGAGAGCAAGTAATAGCGTAAACAAGTATCAACATCAAGTATACCATCTAGGTGCAATTTAAGTTATTACTACGTTGAAATGTCGGATGATACAAGCGTGCTCATATCCGAGAGCGCGGCAATTCGAATCGCTTATTCACCCTGCAGGGGATCATCAATCGCACGACATGTGCCACAAGGAACCTCATGTCAACCCTCCTCCCATCCATATCAACTCGTTGAACCATCCTCATGCGGCCCGAGCACCTAGCAACCTACCTCGAGCGGCTCAAGCCTCGCTTAGCCCTCAAGAGTAGACCTAGGCCTCGCCTCAACCACGCCCAATCGCATGAGGGCATGACCCATCGAGTAGTATGCCATGAAAGGGTGGCTTACCGCACCATTATATCGGGCATGCGATCAACAAAGTGTGCTCGATCAACATGGCAAACAACGGATCGGTTCTTAACCAACACAGCGAGACTACGACATTTGAGTCTCCATACCCAAATGATCCAACCTCTCGCCTCGGTCTCAATTTTACATTTCAAACATAACCATTTCCATTTACAACCCAATAGTGTGAAATAATTAAACTCAAGTGATGGAACCTTCCACCACTTGGCCCATACCCGACATCTAAGCAAACTAAGCATGGACACAATATAAATACCCATGTACTAGTTCCAAGGAAGGTATTCAACAATTATCAATGGGTGAAAGTGCAGCAATTAGGTTCTAGTCCTATCCCACATTTCAATTCCTAATGCAAGACGAATCATCCAATAAGCAAATTATTCGCTAAAATACAATCGTATAAGGTTAAACATGCTTAGGTGCTTGCCTTGAGCTTCGCTGGATTTTCAAGAATGGTTGGCTCTCCGGTAACCCCTCGGTCACCGCCCGCTAACCATCATGGGTTCGTTTTCTACACGATCACAATGTATAGAAAAGAAAATGAGATGCATGCAATGCATATGAGATGAAATACTAAATGCATCCTCATGACCAATCCAAAAGTGCAAGCATTCATTTCAATTTAAGAACAAAACTACAATGCTACTCTCTATTTCTATTCTATAGCACAAATCTGAAAATAACAAGCACATTCCTCTAAACAAGTATAACTTTTATTTGGCTAACCCAAAAATGACTTCTTGGACTCGAAAAGACCACAAGAGGGTGATCTAACATTACCATGCATCATAACATTCAGAATACAAATTTAAAGTTTGCAATTAAACTCTGAACTTTAGTCCCAAAGTCTGAAATTTTCAGCACAACTGATTTCAGAGCAGCGTTGATATAAATGGCCATAACTTTTGAACCGTTTGATCAAATTAAGCAAACTTATACTCGAAACGACCACAAGACATAGGCCTACAACCTGGATTTGGCCAATCACCCAGATTATGCTCAGAGAATTCCCAGTTCGGCCAGGAACAGAGAACAGTTTCAGAGTTTCAGAAATTTCAGTGTTTCAGAACAGCATGCACAAATTTCATCATATAAATGGCTATACTTAATGGAATTGAGTAGAGGATGACATTTTTATAATCTACATGAAATTTCCTAAAACTTCACAGGCAAAATTAATTCCTAATTCGGCCTCTAACTAATTCTTATTCACAGCTCAAGTTTCTACCCGAAATCTTCAGCATTCTCAGAGCAGCAAGCACTAAAATTGCCATAACTTTCAGCTGGGTTAACGAAATTGAGTGATTCCAGTTGGAGATGAAAGATAATTTCATTACCCACAATTTTCTCTAAAGCCAACCTAGCAGGAGATGCTCTGAATTTACTCAAATCAACCCGAAACAGTAGCTGTGAAATCTACTCGAAAATTCAGAACATTGCTCCAAACCCTAGAATGGTTATTCCCCATCAAAAACTCAAATCTCTACACTCCAAAGTTCTCAAACTCACCAAAGCTGCCCCCAAAACCAGGAATCACAAAACCCTAACACAAGGAAGAGCCTCACCTCAAATCCACATGGGGAAACAAGAGAAGGAGAGGAGGTTGCTGCTGCTGCTTGGAGGAGGAGAGGGAGGCGCCACCATGGAAGTGCTGCAGGGGGAGGAGGCGCCTGGGGAGGTGCTAGCCTGGTGCTGGCTTCGGTTGGGGAGGGGAACTCCAGGAAAAGAAGGCTGTAGGGGAGGAGTGAGGGAGGTGCTTGGGAAGAGAGGCTAGGAAATGAAATGAGCCTGATGTTGATTCGGTTTGGGGAGAAAAAAAAAGCTGGCTTCGGTTTTTGCTTGGGGAAGAGAAGCCAGGAAAAGGAAAGAATACTGATTTGGTTCGGCTATGCCCTCAATTCTTTTGTGTATTGCTCACTTGACCCCACTAGTAAGAAGAGATAATTTGGCTGTCTCCAGAATTTTCAGCATAGGATTCAATTTTGAAGTTAAGATTTAAATTAGTATTTGACGTTGGATTGGGCTCAAGACTTAACCATTGCATAGAGAAAAGTTTCTAGTTTCTATTTTTCTAACATGCATGCTCTAGATCATTATAGGCCTCAAGCTACAAGGCTCCAAACTTTGATGAAAATCATATTTGCACGCTGACATTTCTAGCTCTAGATTTGCTAAGTTTGCAATTTCTCCTAAATGGCAGTTTAGGACATTCACAGAAGCCGGAGTTGATCTCATTTGCGGCCGAAAGTTGGTTGGCGCTAATGTTAGCCGCAAGAAATGAAATTTCGAAATTTGGGGCCATGACACATATAGTTTAAGATGATCAAATATCCTTACCTTTAATCCTTGTAGCACCATGTCGTTGGCTCGTTCTACCTGCCCATTACTTTGGGGATATCCCACAGAAGGAAAGCAAATTTTGATGCTAAGTTCATCGCACCAATTTTGAAATTCGCTGCCTTTGAATTGAGTGCCATTATCTATGACAATTCTATTTGACACGCCAAATGGCCATAATTTCTTGAAAGAATTCTCTGTCCTTGGTTGCTGTGATCGTGGCGACTAGCTTGGCTTCAATCCACTTCGTGAACTTGTCGATGGCGACGAAGAGATGAGTGAAACCACCTTGAGCCTTCTTCAGGGGTCCAATCATGTCGACCCCCAAATTGTGAATGGCCAGGTGATCAGAATAGTCTACAGCTCCTGCACCAGCATGTGTATCTGCTGAGCAAAAAACTGACAGCTTTCGCATGTATGAACAATATCCTCCGCATTTGTTACTGCAGTCGGCCAAAAGAAACCTTGATGATAAACCTTTCCAACTAGAGTGCTTGATGTTGCATGATGTGCGCAAACTCCTTAGTGGATTTCTTTGAGTAGATTCTTCCCTTCTTGTTCTGATATACACCGCCTTAGAATTTCGAAAGAGCTCTTCTACAACCACCACATAACTTTGCTGATTCTCGTTATATGGGTGCACTTAAGCGCTCTCTTTGTGTGTGTTGTGTTGTCTGTGTGCGATCTTTAGAGAACTTGTTCTTCAACAGATAATCCAGATAGGGAATTGTCCAGTCAGGGTTGATGACCAAAAGTTCTGCCTTGGCCAACTTTTCCTCCGACTTGCTCGACTACTGCTGTAGGCTTATCGTAGGATTATGAAGCTCTTCAATGAATACACCAAACTGTTGCCTAACTAGAACCTAATCTTGTGAGCTTGTCCGCTGCTTCATTATCTCGGTGGAGCACATGGGTAAGCTCCAACCCATCAAATTTGTCCTCCAATTTGTGTACCTTTTGGCAGTATGCAGCCATATTATCGCTGATGCACGACCAATCCTTTTGCACTTGGTTGATCAAGAGCTGCGAGTCCCCACGAATTGTCAATCATCGGATACCAAGCGATATGGCGATATGAAGCCCGTGGATGAGTGTCTCGTACTCGGTGGCATTGTTTGATGCTGAAAAATGAATTTGAAGAACGTATTTAACCGTTCCCCTCTTGGAGAGATGAGAACTACGCCTGCCCCCGCGCTGCTGAGCATGAGAGAACCATCGAAGTACATTGTCCAATACTCAAGCTCTTCAACGGCAGTGGGATTTTGCAGCTCTATCCACTTGGTGGTGAAGTCAGCGAGTGCTTGCAATTTGATGGCAGTTCGTGGCTTCAATAAAATTTTGAAGGCTCTGAGCTCGACTGCCCACTTTGTAATTCTCCTAGTGGCTTCCGATTGTGGAGTATGTCACCAATTGAAAAAGAAGTGACCACCGAAATCGTATGTTCTTGAAAATAATGCTTGAGCTTGCGAGAGATAATCAGTACGGCATATAGTAGTTTCTGTATTTGTAGGTACCGTACCTTGGACTCACCCAATACCTCGTTGACGAAATAAACTGGGCGTTGAATCTTCTGCAGGTGTCCTGCCTCCTCCTGCTCAACAATAATTGCAGCGCTAACTACATGAGTCGTTGCTGCTATGTAAAGCAAAAGGGGTTCCTTGAGCATTAGTGAAACCAACACTGGAGGTGTGGTCAGGAATGTGTTGAGATCCTCAAAAGCTTGTTGTGCCTTGGGAGTCCATTGGAATTTGCCTTGCTTCTTAAGGAGCTTGAAAAACGGCATCCCTCGCCTTCCATGCATCCTGTGAGCTTCTGGATGCCCTTCTGGCATGTCGGGGGTTTCATCTTCATGATGGCATTGATCTTCTTCGGGTTTGCTTCGATATCACAATGAGACACAATGAATCCGAGTAGCTTTCCCGAAGGGACTCCGAAGACACACTTCTCGGGGTTGAGCTTCATCCTGTAGACCCATAGGCTTTCGAACATCTCAGCCAAATCAGAGACGAGATCCTCTTTTATTTGAGATTTGACAACGACATTCATCCACGTTGCGTCCGAGTTGAGTGTGAAAATACCGCTGTATCGTGCGCTGATAAGTTGCACCAAGCGTTTTCAACCCGAATGGCATCGTGACATAGCAGAAAGCCCCAAACGGTGTGATGAACGAAGTCTTAATGCAGTCTTCTTCTTTTAGGCAGATCTGGTGACACCCCGAGTAGGCATCTAGGAAACTTAGGAGCTCGCACCCGACGGTTGAGTCCACCACCTGATTGATGCGAGGCAGTCTGAATGGATCTTTTGGGCACGCCTTGTTGAGATCAGTATAATCAACATACATGCACCAACTTTTA
Source organism: Guadua angustifolia (assembly GCA_036346375.1). Taxonomy (NCBI): domain Eukaryota; kingdom Viridiplantae; phylum Streptophyta; class Magnoliopsida; order Poales; family Poaceae; genus Guadua; species Guadua angustifolia. The sequence continues at coordinate 5,788,074 of CM070519.1, read as the reverse complement.
TTCTTTCTGCGAACAAGAACTAGATTTGCTAACCAATCAGGATGATACACTTCTTTTATAAAGCCAGTAGCTAAAAGTTTGGTGATTCCTCCCAGATAGCATCACGGGGATCTTGCGCGAACCGTCGGAGCCGCTGCTTGATTGGTCTTGCCTTCTGGTCTATGTTTAGAGAGTGCTCAATCACCTCCCTAGGGACACTAGGCATATCGAATGGTTTCCATGCAAAGATATCCCTGATTGCCTAGAGGAAGGTGATGAGCACGTCTTCGTATTTATGATCAAGCTCTGTCCCAATCAAAACCATCTAGGCTAAGTTGGACGGGTCAAGTGTTACCTTCTTGACTCCTTCGTTAGGCTTTATTCCCAACTTGGCCTGCTTCCTAGCTAGGACGTCTCCTTCGTCTTGTTGGACAGCAGTTGCCAGCCGAATCTTCCCCATGTCGGCCGATGCCTCCTACATCTCGGCCAGCTCGCAGCCCTCCCTATCGCTCATAAAGGATTGCTTGACATCACTACAAACCATGATAATGCCTTTTGGCTCCGGCATTTTCAGCACCAAATAAGTGTAGTGCGGCACTACCATGAATTTGACTAAGCCTGGCCTTCCCAAGATGGCATGGTACGCCGTCTCAAAATCAGCCACATTGAAATTGAGGTGCTTGATCCGGTAATTCTCCTTCGTACCAAATGTGATAGGCAGGTTGATCTGCTCGAGCGGTACCACTGAGGTCCCGGGGATTACCCTATGTAACGGCGATGAGCCTCGCTTCAGATCAGAGCGAGGGATCTTCATGTCATCAAAGGTTCTGGAGAAAAGGATGTTGAGTCCGCTCCCTCCATTGACTAGCACTCTCTTGAGTTTGACGCTACGAAAAATATGGTCCAGCACCAGAGGATATCTCCCTTGGTATGGAACATGGTCGGGTGATCCGAGCAGTCAGATGTAATCGAAACTTTGGACCACCTCAAGTATTGGGAGGTCGCCAGCATGACTGCATTGATCTTTCGAGCGGTAAGTTTTTGCTGCCGCTTGGACTCATATGCAGCCGAGCCCCCGAATATGTAATTAAGCTCATGCTCGGTCTCTTGGTAGTCATCATCACTAGGGGGGTCCCACTTCTTGCTTGCCTTGCCTTTATCTGGTTTCGACTACTTGTTGCTTTGTTGTGCAAACCTTTTCAAAGTGAAGCAATCTTTGGCAGCATGTTTCCCCTTGGGATGGAAAGGACATATCACGTCCATCACCATGTCATAATCTCCTATCCGCGGTGCTCGAGGCCGACTGCGGTCTGCTACCAAGACCAGCTCCTCGCCCTTTCGCTTCTCATCCTTGTGCTTGGAGGACTCGGCGTTGTCCTTCTTGTCCTTCTCTAATGGACGGTCATCTTGGCGCTCGGCTAGGGCATCCAAGGCCGTGGCATAGCAGTCCGCTAATGCGAAGATTTCCTTCACCGTAGTCGGCAGCTTCCGGGACATCTTTTGATCAAGTCGGCGTCGCTGACTCCTTTCTGAAATGCCGCTATGACGACCGCATCCGAGACATCCCAGATCGTGTTCTTCTTCTGCATGAAGCGTCGGATGAATTTTCGAAGAGACTCATTCTTCTTTTGATGGAGTTGGTGCAGGTCCCATGGGGTTCCAAGCCTCTCATAGGTGCTCTGGAAGTTTCCGATGAATTACTCACAAAGATCTCCCTAGGAATCTATATATTTCTCTAGAAGTCCTGCGAGCCAGGTCTGAGCCGATAGGGTGAGCGTGACTAGTAAGTAATTTTCCATCACGTTGTGGTCGCCTCTGGCTGCCTTGATTGTGAGGGCGTAAACCTGCAACTAAGCCTCTGGGTCCCTCTCCCCATCGAACATGACGATGCCCTTAAGGTTGAAGCCTTCGGGCCATACCACTTGGCGGAGCCGAGCGGTAAACGCGCGGACCTCATCAACGGATCCATTGTCATGCCGTGGTGGAGACTGGCGTGGCGGAGTTCTAACTCGGCGGTCTTCGTCGTCTCGCCGGCCACGGTGGTGGTAGTCCCTGCGATCATCGTGATTATTGTGCCGATCATCGCGGTTGTCTCGGCCACCATTGCGGTAGGTGCTACCTTGGTCATGGTCGATGCCGAAATGCTTGTAGTCATTGTCGTGCCAACGTTGTTCATCCTATTCTCGCTCACACCACCTGGCATTAAGGTCCAAGCAGAGGTTGTAGTTGAGATTCCGACGGATGTCTTCATCACGATGGGACTCGTGTTTACCGCGGCGATCCAACCGCAGTGGTCCGATTGTTGGCGCACCGAGTGACAAGATGAAGCGTGAGAGCGCCATCCTCGCTGGATCTCCTTGGCTGTGCTGAATTGCTACCGTCGTCACCATGGCCTTAACTTAGGCCACGATCGAGTAGTCGGGCTATCGGCTCCGAGCATTGGGCCCAGGGTGTTGAGGAGTGTCTTGGAAGAGTATGGAAAATAGCTTGGTCCTCGATTCTTGCCTGTAAGAAGTCTTTGTTTACGTTGCGGGCTCGGGCTCGGAGAGACCACGCACGTGCTTCTTGGGCCTCACAACGAAGATGATCTGCCTCCGTAGCTTCTTTAGCATCCCATTGACGTTGAGATTCAGTCTGCTAATCTTCAATTACATAGATGCCACAGAAATCACGGCAACTTCCCATGCTGCTCTCTGACTCGGTCTCCGAGCCAAAGGAGTGATGAGGAGATAGATCAAGTTGATCTTCAAATCTGAGTGGGTTGCTGCTAATGGTGCCCACCACTTGAGATTCGTCATTGGTTGGGTCCTCACCGTATCCAAGTCGGAAAGCAAGCCCCTGGCGTACTACTTGTGAGTAGATGGCCGCGGCGTTCCCCAACCCGAACGTGAGTTCGGATGAAGTACCGTTAAAGTCCCTCCCAGATTGGATCTGATCCGAGTCTGAGAGAGCGAGCTCATCAAGGTTGTCGGTGATGAAGTCCAGGCTCCCAAAATGGAAAACCTGGTCGGGAGCGAAGGTGATGGCGATTCCGTTGATTGTAGACATCAAGCTTGACAAGATTGATCTTCACGCTTCCCCTACTTGGTGCGTCAACTATCGATGTTTGTTGTTGGCAATAATGATTACGAGGCTAGGCACTGGATCCAAACTTGATGACTACACAAGACAGGGGTTTATATAGGTTCAGGCCCTTGCGGCGGAGGTAATAACCTAGTCCTGTGCTCTGGGATTATGATGACCTATCTTAATGCTATGATATGATGTTGTTGTTGTGGATGTTGTGGTGTTGTGTTCCGAACTAGGGTCCGCAGCCCCCCTTATATAGTGGAGGGGCACGGTGACAAGGAGTCCTAGTCGGTTACAAGGTGGAGATTTTATATCTAACCGAATATGTTGTTTCTAGGGTTACAATCATATCTTTCCTATTCAAGGTCGGTTTCTATCTTTAGCCCTTCCTTGTCGGATACAACGGTTGTAGTCCGGGTGGTGCCCGTCTCTGTGTAGTCGGCTCGGCCCATCCCCTCTTGAGTGGTCCTCGCAACCCGCTATGCAGATACACGGGGACCATGTACCCCACACTACCAGTTCAAGGCCTTATTCACAGGATAAATTGTCTATATCATTAATTACCCTATTATCATCACAGAGCAACAAGCAACTCATAGCCAGCAGTAAGGAAAAGGAAGAACCAAAGTTCACTTACAGCAGAACAACACTCACCGCTGTTCAGAAAAGAGGGCTAGGCATGACGAACGTCGTTGTCCCAGAAATCCAATTGCTGCCACTTGTGCCATGGAAGAGATGGCCCGAATACGGAGATACAAAGCCCTCTCCGAACTCGGGACACACCGAGCCTCAAGCAACTGTAACATCCCAAAATTTGGCCATTTTTAAATTTCATAAATTATGTTGAATTTTTGAGAATTTTTGGAATTTATTTGGATTTATTTGCAATTTTTGGAATTTAACCTTTTCTTTTGAAATTAATTTAATCATGAAAGTTTTAACAAAATATAAATGGAAATATTTTATTTGAGCTCAAAATGTCACAAAATATTTTCTGGAATTTTTCTAGAATTTTTCCGATATTTTAAATGCCTCAAATGATTTAATCTAATTTCGAGAATTATTTAAACAGTTTTGGGCCGAGCCCGTTACTGTGCCACCGCACCAGCCCGCGCCTCCGACACCCTAACGTCGCCGAAAGTGAACCATGTGATCTTGATCGCACGGTGACAATAGCCCGTGTCGTTTCGTCGCCGAACCGTCCGATCGTCGCCGCATGGACGATTCAGATGCATCCACGTCGCTCGAGCGTTTTCGCCGCCGTCGTTATTTCCGACGAGTAACCGCCGCGTTATTGCAACGTTTGAGCACGCACACCGAGGCTATAAAGCCAGATGATTATCAAACCGGACTCTCCTTTGCTTTGCGCTCATTTCGCCCCATCGCACTCGCCGTAGCTCGCCACCATTTGCCCGCAGTTGCTCGTCGTAGTTCCGTAGCCATTTCACCGTGGTTGCGCCCTCTCCGGTAAGTCTCCGCCGTCATCGTGACCACCGGAGTGACCCTCAAGTCGTGACGCGTCAGAGGAGCTATTTGGTGTCACCGGAGAAGCCTCGGAACGCCATCACCGCCGCCATCTTCTTCCTCTCCAGCAAGGACAACACCGCTGCGACCTCACCGCCGAGCCAAGCTTCTACAACTGTTCGATCATCAACCGACGCACCAGATACATCCACGTCGTCACATCAACAGTAAGTCCCATTTTCAAACCTTGGTCGTTAGATCTTAATCGGGTGGTTCAGAACGTGCCACGTATTAGTGTTAATTGTAGCCATTAGGTTAGAGATGAGAGTATAGGATTGATTCAATATTGGCCGTAGATCTGTGGACGCAGGGTTAGGATATTGCCACGTGCCCGGATCGGGATTGCCCATGTGTGCTTGTTCTGTGTTAGATCTTAGCCGTTGGATTCAAAAGTAAATGGCCTAGATGCACCCACGCGTCGCGCACCTAGGTAGCCACATAGCTGGATGCATTGCGTAACTCAGACTCAATCCGGGCCGTAGGATTTTGAATGTATGGCTTAGATTGCGCCTCACACCGGGCCAGTCCCAAGCTGACGCGTGTCACATGGGAATCGAGGAGCCAGCGCAGCTGTCGCCTGTCGACATCACTCGGTTTCATTTCAGCCATTCGATTTAGATCCAAGCATTGAGGTCGCGCCACGTTGTCGGGACCCGGATATGCAAATCCGAAACCCTCTGTGTATACCGCACTAGTCCAGGATCACGCTAGTGCACACAGTGGAAACATAGATGACATATCATTCCATACATCGAAATAACTAAGAAGAAACAAATTATTATTGAATAAAGCAAACGACCTTATGGTCAAGGTTCATACACCAATGCCTCTTGGCTTAAGAAACAAATAAAGCATTGCAAATGAAATAAGATAACTTGGGCTATTCGACATGCCACAGCAATCGTCTGGGAAACGCCTTCCTAGTCGCATTTAGTCTTCATAGTACTCCTCCTCTTGATACTCATTACCGGTCCTTCCTCAAAGAATCAACAACAGGGCATAAAGCCGTGAGTACAAAACGTACTCAACAAGCGTAGGGAAATGATGCAATATATTCATGCATGGCTTGACAAAGGATAGTTATATGGTTCATTCGCAGAAAGCAATAACTTGAATTTAAATACACTAAATAGATTGAAGGCGTTTGAATAAAACAATAATAAATAATCGATAAATCAATGGTAGACAATATGAATGTAATGACGAGGCATCACCCTACATCATTCAAACAAGTATCAACCACACAATTCAACAAGATAGCTTAAGACAACAAAACGACAAGTGAATTCCTGCTCACATCCCAACAATCCCACATTTCATGAAACACTCTATACCCCGTGTGAAATCCCTGCTTGTCCATGACCGCGACACGGCTATTCAATAGTTTTACACTCGCAGAGGTTGTACAACTTACCCACAAGACATGATATTCTCCTTACGCCGCCATTAGCACACTTCCTTTGGTGTGCGGCAGAGAAATCATGACAAAGCCTTTACAATGCATGTCTAAACCCAAGATCGCCCTCTAAGGTTTAGCCCTCGGGGCCCCTCTTGAGCCATGTGAGTCTACCTGCTCATCTCGAACCCACACCAACACATGGCAATACTCAAGACAAGACATTGCAAATTAATCAGCTAGGTCCGTCCCATACCGGACTTGTGATTGCACGGTTAGGCCCAGTTCAATGGCGCACAAGATTAAGTCCTTAAATTGTCTCAGGCAAGACAACCACATCCCAATGTGCTAGAAAGCACCCCCTTTACTGCACGATCAATTGCCCGAGGGAAACATTTTGTTCAACCCAAAACCAATGGCATCCCCTGCCATGGTACAACAAGTTTTACAACAGTGGTCAACAGCCACAATTCAATATCTCATTAAGTCAAGATTAACATTAATTCACAAGTGTTATGAATCCCATCGGACAACTAAGCATGGCTAAGCATAGCTACGATAACCCAATGTTGGTACTATGATTATGTCCAACTAATAATGTCCCAACCTAAGGTTAACAATGGATACATGGCATCTCAATAATCAAAGGGGCATACTCCATCAGGTAAATAGCTACTCCCATAAACTAGCATTGATACACAAATAGCATGCAATTGTATAAAACAAATTACTTTTGCAAACATGGGTTCAATATGATCAAAGGTCTATGACTTGCCTTGCTGTTCAAGTGCTGATTCTTGGTCCTCAAGTCTCCGTTCGCATTCCTTCGGGGTTCGTGGTTCACCGGAAAATAAAGCAACGAAACCAAATAAATACAAAACAGAGAGGAAAACAACCTCAAAATTGAAAATAAATGGCTCTGGAATGTAGAGCTCAATTTTACAAAAATTTAGAAATTTGAATCGCTCAATCGGAGTTCTGGACGAGGGAGAACGGGCTCCTGGAAGATTTAATTCAGAGAAAATCAAAGAAATTCATCAGGGGTGACACGTGGCAGCTTGTGATTGGCTGGAATTTTTGGTTTTTCGGAAAATCAGAAAAGAAAATAAAAATTTCAGCTGACATGTGGGGCCCACGAGTCGAGACTCGGTCCACGGTGAACCAAGCGCACCGAGGCGACATTCGGTGATGTGGCGGAGATCATGACGACGTGGCATGCCACGCGGTTAGGGCCGAGGTGGAGGCGACTGGCGGCCACGGTCTTGCCGACGCAAAGACGGGTGCGGACTTAGCCACGCGGGCGAAATCCGAGGCGCTGGTTCGAATCGACGGCCGCGGACGAGGGCGCGGTGAGAAGCGCGCAGACGATCCGATCGTCGGCGACGATCGACTACCGAGGTTTGCGGATGGGAAACGACGGCGAGGCGGCGGCGCAACTCACCGGAGGCGGAGAAGACGACACCGGGCGCGGCGAAGGACGGTCGGATCGGGCGGATGAAGTGGCGGATCCGGAAGAGGAGAGCGCGGCGGACTCGATGAAAGCACCGATCACGGCGAGACCAACCGAAGAGGGAGGAAACGGCGCGAAGGTCTCGGAGGGCGGCGAACTTCGGCGAGCTCGTACTGGCGATGGTCACAGACGGCGGGCGTGGATAGGGCGGCGGATGCGCGCAGAGCAAAGAACCTCGGGCAAAGGCATGGCGGCGCTTTAAATAGCCCGGAGGCGTGTCGACACGGACTCAAGACGGCGGCGCGCGCAGAATCCGAGGGGATTAGGTTAGGTTTCGCCGGGCGGCGCGGCGATGGCGCGATCCTCGTCGCGACATGTGTCAACGACGGACGGATGCCGCGGCTTGGGTTGGCCGGGTCAAGTGAGCGGAAACGGATTGGGCCCGAGGAATAGGAATGGGCTACTGAATTGATTCGCCCAAAAGGTTTCGATTTAGAAAATCATTTTTGGATTTAAATAATTCGTGAATCCAAATAAATCTAAATAAATTCAAATAAATAGCAAATAAATTCAGAAAAATTCCTTGAAGCACAAGGAACCCAATAAAAACTGGAAACCTTTAATTTGATGCATAGATTAATCAAATTAAATCTTATAATTATTAGAAAATTCAAATTAAGCTGTAATTAATTCAAGAAAATGCAAATGATTCACTTTTGAATTTTAAACATTCCAAAACTCAAATTTTTGGGATGTTACAAACCTCCCCCCCTTAAATGGAATCTCGACCCCGAGATTCGGACTGGCTAGAGAATAGGTGGGGAAACTCGGACTTCAGATCCTCTTCTCGCTCCCAAGTGGCTTCCTCTTCTGAATGATTACTCCACTGGACTTTGCAAAAACGAATGATCTTGCTTCTCGTGATGCGCTCTGCAACATCTAAAATCTTCACTGGCTGCTCCTTGTAGGTGAGATCCTTTTGCAAATCGATAGCTTCCAACGGCATCCGCTCTTCTGGCACTCGCAGGCACTTCTTCAATCGAGACACATGGAACACATCATGGATTCCAAATAAGGACCGAGGCAACTCAAGCTTGTAGGCAACTTCTCCTCTTCTTTCCGTGACTTTGAACGGTCCAACATATCTAGGGCAAGCTTTCCTTTTACTTGAAATCGCTTAACTCCTTTTAGAGGTGTGACTCTAAGATACACATAATCATTGGGCTCAAACTCAAATCTCGGCGATGATTATCTCGCATAACTCTTCATGTCGCTTTGAGCTATCTTTAACTTATCTCGAATTAATCAGACTTGCTCTTCGCTTCTTGCAAGATGGCAGACCAAATAACTATCTTTCTCCGCCTCCTTCCAATTGAGAGGGTTCTCTGACTTTCTACCGTATAAGGCTTCAAAAGGAGACATTTGCAGTCGGCTCGATAACTATTATTGTAAGAAAACTCAGATAGGGCAAACACTTGTCCCATTTTGCACCATAGGTCAAAGCACAAGCTCTTAACATGTCCTCAAGAATCGTTCACACGCCGCTTTGTTCATCACCGAGGGTGATAGGCAAGATTAAACCCGAGATGAGTCCCCATAGCTTCATGCAAACTTTGCCAAAAACGAGAGGTAAACCGAGTTCCTCTATCGGAGACTATCTTCTTAGGCACTCCATGAAGACCGACAATCCTTGACATATATAATTACGCCAATTTATCTCCTGTAGGTAGTCTTAATCGAATGAAGTGAGCTACCTTAGTCAATCGATCCACTATTACCCAGATCGAATCATAACTCGCTTGGGTCTTAGGAAGTCCAGAATGAAATCCATACCAATCTCTTCCCACTTCCACTGAATCTTCAATGGTCAAGCAATCCGCCGCCTTTGATGCTCGCTTAACCTTCCGCAAACATCACAAAGAGCAACATATTCTGCAATCTCGCGCTTCATGCTAGGCCACCAATACCTTTCCTTGAGGTCTTGATACATCTTGGTACTTCCAGGGTGAATAGAATACAAAGTCTCATGCGCTTCTTTGAGTAACAACTCCTTGAGCTCTTTCTGATCAGGTACACAGATACGATTCTCATACCAAATGGTACCTTTTTCATCTTCAGTAAAACCTGGGGCTTTTCCTTTCTTCATATTACTCTTGATCTCCTTGATATCCGCATCATCAACTTGTGCCTCTCGAATTTGATCTTCCAACATTGGACGCACTTCCAAAGTAGCTAAGTAACCTTCCTCAACCACTTCTAGACTAAGCTTCTGGAATTCCTCATAAAGAGCTGGCTGACTTTCTTTAATCATCAGGGTATTACAATAACTCTTTCTACTTAAAGCATCAGCTACGACGTTAGCTTTGCCTGGATGATAATGAATACCAACGTCGTAGTCCTTGATCAACTCCAACCATCTTCTTTGCCTCATATTGAGATCGGCTTGGGTGAAAATGTACTTCAGGCTCTTATGATCAGTGTACACCTCACAGCGATTACCGATGAGGTAATGACGCCAAATCTTTAAAGCATGCACTACAGCAGCCAATTCTAAATCATGGGTCGGATAGTTGACTTCATGTGGCCTTAGTTGACGCGAAGCATACGCCACTACCTTCTTTTCTTGCATTAAGACACAACCGAGTCCTTGACGGGATGCGTCGCAGAATATCTCAAAATCCTTTCTGATATCTGGCAAAATAAGCACTGGGGCAGTCGTCAAACACTTCTTTAGATCTTGAAAACTTCGCTCACACTCTGATGTCCAAGCAAATTTCTTTTCCTTTTTCAAAAGCTGAGTGAGCGGTCTAGCTTTTCTGGAAAAACCTTCTATGAAACGGCGATAATATCCCGCCATCCCAAGGAAACTTCTAACTTGGGTTACCGTCTTCGGCGATTCCCAATTGAGCACATCTCTCACTTTACCAGGTCAACAAATGACACCTTCGCCGATATAACGTGACCTAGGAAAGCAACTTCTTTCATCCGAACTCAAATTTAACGAACTTAGCATAGAGTTGATGTTCTCTTAGCTTTGTCAATACTTTCCGCAAGTGATCCTCATGTTCTGCCTCACTCTTGGAATAGATCAGAATGTCATCGATAAAGACAACGACAAACTTGTCTAAATATTCCATGAATACTTTATTCATCAGGGTCATGAAATAGGCAGGGGCATTGGTCAAACCAAAAGACATCACGGTATACTCATACTGTCCATACCGGGTCACAAAAGCTGTTTTGGGTATATCCTCTTTACGAATCTTCAACTGATGGTAACCTGACCTTAAGTCAATCTTCGAGAATACTCCTGCTCCTTGAAGCTGGTCAAACAAATCATCAATCCTTGGCAAAGGGTACTTATTCTTAATGGTGACCTCATTTAGAGCACGATAATCTACACACATCCTCTGAGTTCCATCCTTCTTTTCAACTAGAAGAACTGGGGCTCCCCATGGCGAAGAACTTGGTCTAACAAAACCCTGATCTTGCAACTCTTTGATCTGCTTTTACTTCAGCTAACTCATTAGCGGTGCATCCTATACGGTCTCTTGAAATGGGTATGCCCAGAACTAGCTCAATCAAGAACTCTATATCTCTATCCGTGGCATTCCGCAACTCATCCGAAACACATCAGAAAATCTCTAGCAATTGGCACATCTTCCAAATTTATTCCTTTGGCACTACAAACTTTTATCCTTCTGACCGATCTACGCAGCCTTGAAACTTTAGCTTTGTTCCATCTCGATGGTTAATGTGATCTCTATTTCCACAATCCAAAAGCTCGCTTGGTTCTTGGAGAGCCAATCCATTCCTAGGATTACATCTAGGATTTGGTATCTAGGACAATGAGGTTGGTTAGAAATTCTACCCTCCGATTAATATCTTAACTGGGCAGATTGGTTCGTACTCAACCGAACCGGTGATTGCACCAATAAAACAGATTTCAAAGGCCTTGTCTTTAAATGATGATTTGCAAGAAAATTCGAGAAACAAACGAATGCGTAGCTCCGTAATCAAACAAAACCATGGCAGATGCCGAGTTGACTAGGAGCTTACCTAGTATGACGCCCGATGCACTCGGCATCTTGGTGGTGACATGATTCACACGACCTCTTCCAACGGTGGTGGAGTCCCGTAGCTTGATTTGGGGTCCAGGATGCTCCACGCCCTGTTCTGGTGCGGGGTCTGGCCGGTGTCGATCCTGTGTTGAAACGAGCAGTGTCACGGCTTGCTTCCTAGGGTAGTTATTAGCATAGTGACCACGCTCATTGCAATTGAAGCATGTCACTCCTGCAGCTGGATTACTGGTCCTCTGAGGCGGATTGCTGTTGGCGTTGATGTTAGGGTTGCCTGAAGGAGCTAGGCGAGGTGCTGGTGCAGGTGTTCTGAATGCTGATGAAGGAGTAGTGAAACGAGCAGGCTGTTGAGCATTGGACCGGGCTCTCTGCGGGTGATTCTGATGAGCTCCATGTTGTATCATCTTCCTCTTGCGGGATTCTTCCAACTCACGACGGGACTCCTCAATGAGCATGGCTTTGTCCACCAGATGCTGAAAATCTGCATAGTCGTTGCCAATGACTTGTACCTTTAATCCTGGGTTGAGCCCACGCTTGAACCTTTTCTGGCAAGCATCATCTGTGGCTACATCTTCTGGGGCATAGCGAGCAAGTTGAGTGAATTTATTGAGGTATTCACTCACCGACATCCCTTCTTGCTTTAGCTCCTCGAACTCATTCTTCTTCATCTCTACCTTTCCATCGAGGGATATGGGAATGGCGAAAGCAATGCAAACTCTTCCCAAGTGATGGTCTCGAGGATCATCATGGGCGGCCATGTAGTTCTCCCACTATTCAACGGTGGTGCCTTCAAACCGATGAGCGCATAAAGAACCTTCTCATGATCGTGTAATCGAGCAATAGCGAGCTTTTTTTCAATGGAGCGAATCCAATCATCTGCATCCAATGGTTCTCGAGGAGTTGAGAAGGTAGGCGACGAGTCCTCATGAATTTCGCTAGCTTGGACCGAGGGCTAGCCGAGGATCTTGGCGGCAAAGAAAGCAGAAGAGTTTTGATTTTGTTGGTTCAACAAGTTTGCTAGAGCAATCGCAGCTCGATTCTGGCGATTCATCATATTGTTCATATTCGCATCATTGTATTCATGAGTCGAGTCTCGAGCTGCCAAGAAATGTCCTAAGTTCTGGTCCGCTACTACAGGAGGTGGTGGCGGGTGGCACCGCGCTGCATTAGCATTGGCATCCATCGCTAATCGCGACTGCTCGAATCTAGTGTCAACCATTCATGATGCAAAGACAAGAGTTTAATAGGTAAGAGGAAAAGCAATAGGAAAGTGGTAAGGTCATCTAGGGGGAGAAGGTAATACCCAAGAACAAAGGTCAACTAAAGACATAGCCGAAAAGGCTACAAGGTAAAGAACCAAATAAAGCTTTCAACTTAAGGTACAGTTGTAACACCGTGCTGGAGGCAGGTGTACAACATACCCGGCACACAAGCAACAAAAATCCTAGTATGCGCAGGCTAAACGTAGATAAACCAAAAGAGAATGGCATGCTCAAACACCATAGAGCACCACAAAACTATCTTATATGGTAGTCTTCTCGGGCATACTCTTCGACGGTTTGATTTTCGCTTCCCTTGATTTGATTCCTTGCAGAAGATCCATGGCTTTAAGAGGTTTAATGAGATAAGATCAATTTAAATTTCAAAGCAATGTTTCGGCAAAGGAGAGGAATAAGAACCTAAGAATAAGATGAGAAGAGATAAACTATTAAATACCAATTTGTTGGTTTGATTTAGAAAATAATTTTGAAGACCATGCTAACTAAGAAAGCGACCTACAGTCGATATAGCTCTGATACCATCTCTGTCGGGACCCGGATATGCAAATCCAAACACTCAGGTATACCGCACTAGTCCAGATCACGCTTAGTGCACACAGTGGAAACATAGATGACATATCATTCCATACATCGAAATAACTAAGAAGAAACAAATTATTATTGAATAAAGCAAACGACCTTATGGTCAAGGTTCATACACCAATGCCTCTTGGCTTAAGAAACAAATAAAGCATTGCAAATGAAATAAGATAACTTGGGCTATTCGACATGCCACAGCAATCGTCTGGGAACGCCTTCCTAGTCGGCGTAGTCTTCATAGTACTCCTCCTCTTGATACTCATTACTGGTCCTTCCTCAAAGAATCGAACAACAGGGATAAAGCCGTGAGTACAAAAGCGTACTCAACAAGTCGAGGGAAATGATGCAATATATTCATGCATGGCTTGACAAAGGATAGTTATATGGTTCATTCAAGTAAAGCAATAACTTGAATTTAAATACACTAAATAGATTGAAGGCGTTTGAATAAAACAATAATAAATAACTGATAAATCAATGGTAGACAACATGAACAGTAATGACGAGGCATCACCCTACATCATTCAAACAAGTATCAACCACACAATTCAACAAAGATAGCTTAAGACAACAAAACGACAAGTGAATTCCCTGCTCACATCCCAACAATCCCACATTTCATGAAACACTCTATACCCGTGTGAAATCCCCTGCTTGTCCATGACCGCGACACGGCTATTCGAATAGTTTTACACTCTGCAGAGGTTGTACAACTTTACCCACAAGACATGATATTCTCCTTACGCCTGGCCATTAGCACACTTCCTTTGGTGTGCCGGCAGAGAAATCATGACAAAGCCTTTACAATGCATGTCTAAACCCAAGATCGCCCTCTAAGGTTTAGCCTCGGGGCCCCTCTTGAGCCATGTGAGTCTACCCGCTCATCTCGAACCCACACCAACACATGGCAATACTCAAGACAAGACATTGCAAATTAATCACTAGGTCCGTCCCATACCGGACTTGTGATTGCACGGTTAGGCCCAGTTCAATGGCGCACAAGATTAAGTCCTTAAATTGTCTCAGGCAAGACAACCACATCCCAATGTGCTAGAAAGCACCCCCTTTACTACACGATCAATTGCCCGAGGGAAACATTTTGTTCAACCTAAAACCAATGGCATCCCTCGCCATGGTACAACAAGTTTTACAACAAAGGGTCAATGACCACAATTCAATATCTCATTAAGTCAAGATTAACATTAATTCACAAGTGTTATGAATCCCATCGGACAACTAAGCATGGCTAAGCATAGCTACGATAACCCAATGTTGGTACTATGATTATGTCCAACTAATAATGTCCCAACCTAAGGTTAACAATGGATACATGGCATCTCAATAATCAAAGGCATACTCCATCGTAAATAGCTACTCCCATAAACTAGCATTGATACACAAATAGCATGCAATTGTATAAAACAAATTACTTTTGCAAACATGGGTTCAATATGATCAAAGGTCTATGACTTGCCTTGTTGTTCAAGTGCTGATTCTTGGTCCTCAAGTCTCCGTTCGCCTTCTGGGTTCGCGCTCACCGGAAAATAAAGCAACGAAACCAAATAAATACAAAACAGAGAGGAAAACAACCTCAAAATTGAAAATAAATGGCTCTGGAATGTAGAGCTCAATTTTACAAAAATTTAGAAATTTGAATCGCTCAATCGGAGTTGGACGAGGAGAACGGACTCGAAGATTTAATTCAGAGAAAATCAAAGAAATTCATCAGGGGTGACACGTGGCAGCTTGTGATTGGCTGGAATTTTCGGTTTTTCGGAAAATCAGAAAAGAAAATAAAAATTTCAGCTGACATGTGGGGCCCACGAGTCAGAGACTCGGTCCACGGTGAACCAAGCGCACCGAGGCGACATTCGGGTGATGTGGCAGACCGCGACGACGTGGCATGCCACGCGGCGGTTAGGGCTGAGGTGGAGGCTGACGCGGCGGCCACGGTGCGCTGACGCAGCACGGGTGCGGGACTTGGCCACGCGGCGAAATCCGAGGCGTTGGCTCCGAATCGGACGGCTGCGGGACGAGGGCGCGGGTGAGAAGGCGTGGCACGATCTGGATCGTCGGCGGACGATCGGACGGCTGAGGTTTGCGGATGGGAAACGACGGCGAGGCGGCGGCGCAACTCACCGGAGGCGGAGAAGACGACACCGGGCGCGGCGAAGGACGGTCGGATCGGGCGGATGAAGTGGCGGATCCGGAAGAGGAGAGCGCGGCGGACTCGATGGTGCCACCGATCACGGCGGAGACCCACCGAAGAGGGAGGAAACGGCGGCGGAAGGTCTCGGGAGGGCGGCGAACTTCGGCGAGCTCGTTTACGGCGATGGCTGCGTATCGGCGGGCGTGGATAGGGGCGGCGGATGCGGCGCAGAGCAAAGAACCTCGGGCAGTGCATGGCGGCGCTTTAAATAGCCCCGGGAGGCGTGCCCGACACGGACTCCAAGACGGCGGCGCGGCGCGCAGAATCCGGAGGGGATTAGGGTTAGGGTTTCGGCTGGCGGCGCGGGCGGCATGGCGCGATCCTGTCCGCACATGTGTCAACGATCGGACGGATGTCTTGTGCGCGGGTCATGGTCGCAAGTGAGTGAAACGGATTGGGCCCGAGGAATAGGAATGGGCTACGGAATTGATTCAGCCCTTAAAAGGTTTCTGATTTAGAAAATCATTTTTGGATTTAAATAATTCCCAGGAATCCAAATAAATCTAAATAAATTCAAATAAATAGCAAATAAATTCAGAAAAATCTCCAAAAATACGAAAAAATTCCTTGAAGCACAAGGAACCCAATAAAATCGAAACCTTTAATTTGATGCATAGATTAATCAAATTAAATCTTATAATTATTAGAAAATTCAAATTAAGTCGTAATTAATTCAGAAAATGCAAATGATTCACTTTTGAATTTTAAACATTCCAAAACTCAAATTTTTGGGATGTTACACACGTGTCACATGGGGAAACCGAGGTGTCGGTGCAAGCCCCAGATCGGTCGACGTCACCCAATTGAATGTCGGCCGTCCGATTCTGATCCATCGGTCACGTGAGGACACGGTCGATTAAAAACATGAAGCGTTGCTTTGATCCTAGCCGCTCATGTTGAATCGGACGGCTGAGATTGGATCAAGCTCTTGCTGATAGTTCGCCGCCACGCGGCACGCTCAGATCGCGCCACGGTCATCGCCGACGCCAAGAATGACATCATCCGTGGGACCCACATGTCAGTCGAGGTACTGTGGGTGCTGACGTCATCAATGACGTCATCCGTGATGTCAGTAGTGGGGTTCACGTGTTAGTGAGTGACTGTTCATGCTGACGTCATGTTTGCACAATAAATCGATTTTTCTTTAGAAAAATAATTCGGTGAAAATATAACTCGGTGCTGATGTCATGCTGACGTCATAATTCCAAATTTCCCGTATAAAAATAAATAAAGAAATTCGGTTTATTCTTTTTAATTTATTTCTAAACTTCAAATAGTTATAACTTTCGCGTTTTAACTCTGATTTGAGTTATTCTAATTTCTAAAAATTTGTAAAATCAAGATCTATTTATTGCTGAATTTTGTGGAATTTTTAGAGTTGATATAGCTCTCTGTAAAATTATATTTATTGTGTGTACACTGATTTTTATTAGATGTTGATCTGCGGGGAGTTTCGAGGGAGAATTTCCAGCACCAGACTCAGCTCCAGATCAGGACCAGCAGCTTTTTGAAGGAAAGTTGTGCTTTGACCATGTTGCTCCTAAGATTTGAAAATTTATTTTGTTTCAAACTATGCATGCTAATTCAAGTAAAAAAATGGATTTAAATATTTTGGGTGAATTAGCTAATTAACCTAATTGTTATTGCCACCTTGTTTTTATTATTCATATGCCATGATTCCTTTGATAACCTAAGTGGACAATACTAGTTGGTTGTAATGACATGCCAACACGGGAGGCTAGACCGTGAATAGTTGCTTAGCTTTGCAAATATCGTGAACAATCTTTTTGAATACAAAAGCAATATTGACTAAAGAATTAGTGAACGCATTTTGATAAAAAGGTGGAATGTTGTTTGTAATGATGCTAGAATGTAGAGACCTGTGTGGTTCTACATGAAGGATGATTTTGGGCATGTGTTGCACCGTTAAACCACTTGGGATGGAAATTGATTTAGACTGGGGCAAGTGGACCGAGGCTTTGTGCCAAGTGGGCCTGTGTGGCAATTGGGGGATGGGTTGAGTGTTGTGAGGGTTGTGTGCCAAATTTTGAGAGAAGGATGTCTTGCCTTGGTCTGTTAAGGACTTCACCTTGCAAGCCTTTGACCTGAGTCTCTCGTACAACCACATGTCTGAATAGGAAGACCTAGTTTAGTAAGATTCTGATATCTTACCTTTGATACCTCGGGGTGGCAGTTACATGGGGGTAGCTGTATGGGGGAGCGTGCCTGTGCTATGGCTTGGTACCCGTCCAACGGTGTTTGTCGGTTCTATACTTCGGCTCTGAGTGAGGGAAGTGATAGTAAAGGCAACCCAGAGAGGTTCCTAGGTGGAGATAGAAGTCTCTGAAAGGGTTTGTTACGGTCAATTGCCTTTGTGGCGTGCGACTGTATCTTGTGGGTAAAGTGTACAACCTCTACGGAGTGTTAAAACTATTTGAATAGACGAGTCCACGGTAATGGACAATGCTCGGGAATTACAGTCAAGGGGTAGTGTTTTGAAAACAAAATGGGGTGGGAGGCTGCGTGCCAGAGTTGATGATGAAAGTTGATTAAGGACTGTGTGTCCAAAATAATGAGGAAACAATTGAGAAACTTATTATATTACTAAAATTTTGCTGCTTTACACCTAAATGAATATTGAGTTAAAATATTGATGCAAATGCGAAATAACCAATTGAACCATTTCTTTGTAACAAGCCATGCATGTAGTAATAGAACTGCCTTCTATGCATGACTTGTTGAGTACTGTGTGTACTCACCCTTGCGGATAAAATTTACCAGAAGAGGAGACTACGCCTGCATATGAGGAAGAGTTCGTCGAAGAGCCAAATAACTAGGGAGCAAGCCTCCGTCAAGGTGCCTGTGGCAAAGATGGATCATCATGACATTTAATTTCCGCTGTTGAACTATTTACTCTGATTATTGTAAGCCCTGCGTGGCAAACTATAGTAAGGATGACCATATGGTCGTACACTCGTTTATATACATGTTTGAAGTACTTTAATATTATTCCTCTATGTATGTTGTTGGTACTTTAAACCCTGTTTAGCTTGTGTGCACTAGCGCGATCCTAGACTAGTGCAGAATACACAGAGTGTCCGGATTTGCAAATTCGGGGCATGACAAAGGTGGTATCAGAGCATACTAACTGTAGGACTTGACCCTGGGTAGTCTGGCCGAGAAAGTAAAACTAATTTCTAAAAGATTAAAATTGTACAAGATTATGAATGAAATCTTGACCAATCCTTTTTCTTCTTACTTCGTACCCATGCTACATTTTCTGTTATTACTTTATGATTTTAAAATTTATAGCTAACGAGGTGTGTTTTGGCAGATGAGGAGGATCCACACCTTTGGCGAGCGCACTGGAGGTTTCGCTATTGAGCTGTGGTATATGCTGCGGTTTCTTGAGGGCTTCGTTTGGCCGATCTACCGAGGTACTTCTGTGGTTCGGGCGGGACTGGACGTCGCTTGGGACGTGAAGATCACCGTCTATGCTCGAGACAGGGGGAGAGCAAGTCATCCTGTCCACATCACTACTAGGAGGTCTACGTTCGAGGCTGGCATCCAGGAGACTGCGCGTCTAGCGATGCGGCAGATCGCCCGCACTTACTCCGATGAGCTTGAGGGCACCGTCTTCCGTCATCATCCACGCCGAGACAACCGCTTCGACCTGGACCCGATCGAGGAGGATGACGCTACGATCACCACCTGGTGAGATTCGTCATCGCCCAGGAGGAGACCTTGGACGAGACAGTCTAGGAGCTGCAGAGGGCCCGTGACGAGATCGCGGAGGTTAGGACCCAACTGCGGGAGGCTAGAGAGGCTCTGGGTCTCTACATCAGGAGGGTGCACGAGTTGGAGGAGATACTGGAGGGACCCGAGCCAGAGCCGGAGCTGGAGCTGGAGCTGCACGACCCTGATCCTGAGGAGCCAGAGCCAGTGCAGGAGGCACCAGAACAGGAGGTCCCGGTGCAGGAGGCACCATTGCAGGTGGTGCCAGAGCCACCAGCACCCGAGTAGGCAGCCCAGGAGCCAGCAGAGTCGGTGGGATCCTTCAGATCACGGTGAGTGGGGCACCAGACCGCTTTGCTCCTATGCACCAAGACCCGCCAAGAAGACTCCACCCGAGGCCGTGAGTCTGGATGACTCGACGACTGAGTGTCTTATTTTCCTTCCAGAGTCGACTCATGTGTTGAGTCAAGTATCGAGTCAAGTTTATTCGAGTCAGTTCTACCAAGTCCATCCTTAGAACGTTTTGTTTTTGTTTCGAACTCTATGAGTTGTTATGGTTGGTTGTGGTGAACAATTACTATGGTTGTTTAAATGTGTGCTAGATATGCGTGGCAATACCGTAGGTATTTATGAGCGACCATATCCTTATAATAATGAAGTTGTGTGCTACTTTTGAGTCAAAACTTCTCCCCGCATAAGTATCCTGTGTACTTGTCTATTCTATTTCTTTCTTCTCTATAAACATTATTGTTCTTCAGATGGTGAACACTCGTGGAAGCCGTGGAGCAGGAGCAAGCGGATCTCAGCAAGGTGGAAACCAAGACAATGCACCAAATCCTCAACCTGCACCACCTGTGGACATGAACAATCTAGGAGCTTTCTTGACTGCCCAGACCCAACTCATGTAGACGATGATGCAACAGATACAGCAATTGCAGAATCAGGCCGCAGCTAATAACAATAACCAAGCCATGCACCATGGGCATCAATCTAGATTGTCGGACTTAATGAGGACCAGGCCTCCAACCTTCTCTGGGAACGTCAATCCCATTGAAGCGGATGACTGGCTGCGCACGATCGAAAGGAAGCTGCACATATCTCAGTGTGTAGGCAATGAGAGAGTTATGTATGCTTCCCATCAATTGGAAGGGACTGCTACAGAATGGTGGGAGAATTATTGCGCTTCCCATGAGCATCCTCAGGAGATCACCTGGGATGAGTTTACTGTTGCCTTCCATCAATACCATGTACCGGAGGGTATGATGGAGCTCAAAAAGGAAGAATTCCAGTCCTTGAAGCAAGGAGGCCAGTCAGTGGCCGACTATCTGAATAAGTTTACTCAACTTGCACGCTATGCTCCAGAGGACGTAGCAACTAACAAGGCTAGGCAGTCCCGATTCATGAAGGGGCTAAACACAGGACTACAAGTGGGATTGATCACCCATACGTTTCCTGATTTCCAGGAGCTGGTTAACAATGCCCTAATCCTTGAAGACAAGCGGAAAGAGCTGGATGATAACCGCAAGCGCCGTATGGCCCAGCAAGGGAATCGTCAAGGGTAGCAGAGACCGAGAGTGGTACCCCAGCAGTTCACAAGGTTCCAACCAAGGAGCAGCGCGAGAACACCATTGCCTGCATAGCGACCTACTGGTCAGAATCTTCAGACACCAGCGAGAGCAATTCCCCAAGCGGGAGGAAACTCACCAATGGCAGGATGACGCTACTACAACTACAATGAGATAGGGCATTTTGCCAATGCTTGCCCCAAGAGGGGACGAGTCACCCCCGTCCATTTCAATTTGGGGAATACACCTGCCAGAACTCCTGTTCAAGGAGGAAGTCGAGGACCGCTTGCCGAGCAGCGCCACAATCACCGTGGCGAGGAAGAGTTAACCACATCATGGCGGATGAAGTTCAGAACACCACGGATGTCGTACTGGGTAAGTTTCTAGTTAACTTAGTATCAGCTAAAATTTTGTTTGATTCGGGAGCTTCCCATTCATTCATTTCTCGAGTTTTTGTTGTACAAAATGATTTGGATATGGTCAAACTTAAGGGTACACTAATAGTCCATACCCCTGGATCAGAACTTCGAGCTAAAGTAGGATGTTCTGGGGTGAAATTACTAATAAATGAAATAGAGTTCCTAGCGAACCTAATCATACTGGATACCCAGACCATAGATGTTATTTTGGGAATGGATTGGTTGTCCAAGCACAAGGCAGTGTTAGATTATGGGCGAAGAGTAGTAACAGTCGAGAGCCCAAATGGCAAGAAGGTGGAGATTCGAGCAACTGCTATTTAGGATGGTCAATTAATGGCTAATAGTGTGAAAGCTGTTAATATGGAAGATGTTTCAGTGGTTAATGAGTTTCCGGATGTTTTCCCTGGAGATTTACCTGGAATGCCACCAGACAGGGATATAGAGTTTGTAATTGAGTTAGTACCGGGAGCAGCTCCAATAGCAAAGAGACCTTATAGGATGTCCACCGAGGAATTGGTAGAGATGAAGAAGCAAATTGAGGAATTGTTAGAAAAAGGATTTATAAGACCTAGTTCATCACCGTGGGGAGCACCAGTGTTGTTTGTCAAGAAGAAAGATGGAAGTTTTAGAATGTGTATAGACTATCGTGCACTTAATGATGTGACGATAAAGAACAAATATCCATTGCCCAGAATAAATGATCTTTTCGATCAGTTAAGAGGAGCGGGAGTCTTCTCTAAGATAGATCTTAGATCCGGATACCATCAATTAAAAATTCAGACTGAGGACACACCAAAGACAGCTTTCTCGTCGAGATATGGGCATTATGAATTTACGATCATGTCTTTTGGATTGACCAATGCCCCAACTTATTTTATGAATATGATGAACAAAGTATTCATGGAATATTTGGACAAGTTTGTCGTTGTTTTCATTGATGACATTCTTGTTTACTCCAAGTCGGAAGAAGGGCACGCTGGACATTTATGGTTTTGGAAAAATTAAGAGAAAACCAATTGTATGCAAAATTTAGTAAATGCGACTTCTGGAAAAAGAAGGTTGAGTTCTTGGGTTATGTAATGACTGCCGAAGGAGTAGCTGTTGACCCAAAGAAAGTAGAGGCAGTGTTGCATTGGGAGCAACCAAAGACAGTTACACAGATCAGAAGTTTCTTTGGAATGGCAGGATATTATCGCCGGTTTATTGAAGGTTTTTCATCAATTGCGAGACCTCTCACGCAACTGCTAAAGAAAGAGAAAAAGTTTGTGTGGTCACCTGAGTGCGAAAAGAGTTTACAAGAGCTGAAGAAGCGCCTAACTTCGGCACCTGTTTTGGTGTTGCCAAATGCTAAGGACAATTTTGATATATACTGTGATGCTTCGCGTCAGAGACTTGGATGTGTACTGATGCAGAACGGCAAAGTAGTGGCTTATGCGTCAAGATAGCTAAGGCCACATGACCAGAATTACCCAACTCACGATCTAGAGTTAGCTGCTGTATTGCATGCCCTTAAATTATGGCGCCACTATCACATTGGAAACCGATGTGAAATATATACCGACCACAAAAGTCTAAAGTATATATTTACCCAATCAGACCTGAATATGAGACAAAGGAGGTGGTTAGAATTGATCAAGGATTACAATATCGGAATTCACTACCATCCAGGAAAAGCAAATGTGGTGGCTGATGCTTTGAGTCGGAAAAGCCACAGTTTAAATTTGATGGTTGCAGAAAAACAGTCTGATTTATGTAAGGAGTTTCAGAAGCTTAGATTGGAAATTGTACCGGAAGGATATTTAGCTACTTTGGAAGTTAAGCCGACCCTTGATGAGCAGATCAGGGAAGGTCAAAAGGATGATAATAAGATTAATAGGATCAAATCCAAAATGGACGAAGACCTAGCCAAGGATTTCAGAGTAGATGAGCAGGGTACCTTGTGGATGAAGAATAGAATCTGCGTACCCCATAAACCTGAACTGAAGTAGTTGATACTTGAGGAAGCGCATGATTCCAAGTATTCAATTCACCCCGACAGTGCAAAAATGTACCAAGATCTTAAGGAGAGATTTTGGTGGCTGAACATGAAGAAAGAAGTAGCTGAGCATGTAGCGTTGTGTGATGTGTGCTAGAGAGTCAAAGCAATGCATCAGAGACCAGCAGGACTGCTACAACCATTGAAGATACCAAAATGGAAATGGGAGGAAATCAGGATGGACTTCATCACCGGTTTTCCAAGGACACAAGGTGGATATGACTCCATATGGGTCATAGTAGATCGACTAACAAAGGTCGCACATTTCATACCCGTGAAGACAACCTACTCTGGAGATAAGTTAGCAGAGCTGTACATGGCAAGGATTGTTTGCTTGCATGGAGTGCCTAAGAAGATAGTATCGAATAGAGGTACTCAATTTACCTCAAAATTTTGGGAAAAGTTGCATACGGCAATGGGCACCCGTCTAAATTTCAGTACGACATACCATCCGCAGACAGATGGTCAGACTGAAAGGGTAAATCAGATACTTGAGGACATGTTAAGAGCATGTGCACTGTCATATACTACATCCTGGGACAAATGTTTGTCATATACAGAATTTAGCTATAACAATAGTTATCAAGCTAGTTTGAAGATGTCTCCATTTGAAGCTTTATATGGTCGTTCATGTCGAACACCATTAAATTGGAATGAGACGAGAGAACGTCACGTTTTTGGACCAGATATACTTTCAGATGCAGAGGAAAAGATTGCTTTGATCAGAGAAAGACTGAAGACAGCACAATCAAGGCAAAAGAGCTACGCTGACAACCGACGCCGTGAGTTGAGCTTTGAGCTAGAAGATTATGTTTATCTCAAGGTTACGCCGCTCAAAGGAGTTAAAAGGTTCCACGCTAAAGGAAAACTTGCCCCAAGATACGTGGGTCCATTCAAGATTTTGAGCCGCAAAGGTGAAGTTGCTTACCAGTTAGAACTGCCTCAATCTTTAGCAGGGGTACATGATGTATTCCATGTATCGCAATTGAAGAAATGCCTACGAGTACCGGAGGAACAAGCACCTATAGAAGCTATTGAATTGCAAGAGGATTTAACTTACAAGGAACACCTAGTGAAGATTTTGGACACCCTGGATCGTGAAACAAGGAACAAGTCAACTCGCTTCTGCAGAGTCCAGTGGAGCAATCACTCGGAGAGTGAAGCAACTTGGGAGCGTGAGGAAGACTTGAAGAAGGAGTTTCCCAATCTCTTCTCTAGTCAGCCCTGAATCTCGAGGTGAGATTCTGTTAAAGGAGGAGGTTTGTAACATCCCAAAATTTGGCCATTTTTAAATTTCATAAATTATGTTGAATTTTTGAGAATTTTTGGAATTTATTTGGATTTATTTGCAATTTCTAGAATTTAACCTTTTCTTTGGAAATTAATTTAATCATGAAAGTTTTAACAAAATATAAATGGAAATATTTTATTTGAGCTCAAAATGTCACAAAATATTTTCTGGAATTTTTCTAGAATTTTTCTAATATTTTAAATGCCTCAAATGATTTAATCTAATTTTGGGAATTATTTTTATTCGAAAAAGTGAGAAAAATCCTTTAATGCAGTTTTGGGTCGAGCTCACATCTTGTGCCTTGGCCATGCCCGCTTGTAGAAACCCTAACGTCACGAAGTGAACCATGTGATCTTGATCGCACTACCGACAATAGCTGCGGTCATTTCGTTCGTTTAACCATCCGATCGACGCTGCGTGGACGATTCGGATGCATCCATGTCGCCCGAGCTTTTCCACCACCGCCATCGTTTCCAATGAGTAACTGCTGCGTTATTGCGACGTTTGAGCATGCAAGCCGAGGCTATAAAGCCAGATGATTATCTCGCCAGACTCTCCTTTGCTTTGCGCTCATTTCGCCACATCGCACTCGCCGTAGCTCACCGCCGTTTGCCCGTAGTTGCTCACCGTAGTTCTATAGCCATTTTGCCGTGGTTGCGCCCTCTCCGGTAAGTCTCGCCATCATCGTGACCACCGGAGTGACCCTCAAGTCGTGACACGTCGGAGGAGCTATTCGGTGTCACCGAGAAGCCTCGGAGCACCATCACCGCCGCCGTCTTCTTCCTCTCCAGCAAGGACAACACCGCTGTGACCTCACCGCCGAGCCAAGCTTCTATAACCATTCGATCAATAACCGACGCACCAGATACATCCACGTCGTCGCATCAACAGTAAGTCCCATTTTCAAACCCTGGTCGTTAGATCTTAATCGGGTGGTTCATAACATGCCACGTATTAGTGTTAATTGTAGCCATTATATTAGAGATGAGAGTATTGGATTGATTCAATATTGGCCGTAGATCTGTGGACGTAGGGTTAGGATATTGCCATGTGCCCGGATCTGGATTGCCCACGTGTGCTTGTTCTGTGTTAGATCTTAGCCGTTGGATTCAAAAGTAAATGGCCTAGATGCACCCACGCGTCGCGCATCATGGTAGCCACCTAGCCGGATGCATTGCGTAACTCAGACTCAATCCGGGCCGTAGGATTTTGAATGTATGGCTTAGATTTACGCCGCGCGCCGGGCCAGTCCCGAGCTGACGCGTGTCGCACGGGAATCGAGGAGTCAGCACAGTCGTCGCCTGTCGACGTCGCTCAGTTTCATTTCAGCCATTCAATTTAGATCCAAGCATTGAGGTTGCGCCACGTGTCATGCGGGGAAACCGAGGTGTCGGTGCAAGCCCCAGATCGGTCGACGTCACCCAATTGAATGTCGGCCGTCCGATTGTGATCCATCGGTCACGGTGAGGACACGTGTCAGATTAAAACTGAAGCATTGCTTTGATCCTAGCCATTCATGTTGAATCGGACGGTTGAGATTGGATCAAGCTCTCGGTTGATAGTTCGTCGCCATGTGGCACGTTCAGATCGCGCCACGTGTCATCGCTGATGTCAGCAGCTGACGTCATCCGTGGGGCCGACATGTCAGTCGAGGTACTGTGGGTGCTGACGTCATCCATGACGTCATCAGTGACGTCATTCGTGACGTCAGTAGTGGGGTCCACGTGTTAGTGAGTGACTGTTCGTGTTGACGTCATGTTTGCGCAATAAATCGATTTTTCTTTAGAAAAATAATTCGGTGAAAATATAACTCGGTGCTGATGTCATGCTGACATCATAATTCCGAATTTCCCATATAAAAATAAATAAAGAAATTCGGTTTATTCTTTTTAATTTATTTCCAAACTTCAAATAGTTATAACTTTCACGTTTTAACTCCGATTTGAGTGATTCTAATTTCTAATAATTTTTAAAATCAAGGTCTATTTATTGTTGAATTTTCTGGAATTTTTAGAGTTGATATAGCTCTCTGTAAAATTATATTTATTGTGTGTACACTGATTTTTATTAGACGTTGATCTACCGGAGAGTTTCGAGGGAGAATTTCCAGCACCAGACTCAGCTCCAGATCAGGACCAGCTGCTTTTTGAAGGCAAGTTGTGCTTTGACCATGTTGCTTCTAAGATTTGAAAATTTATTTTGTTTCAAACTATGCATGCTAATTCAACTAAAAAAATGGATTTAAATATTTTGCACTACTACAGAACGACACATCAGAATCGATTCTTTTTTAGCATTAGAATCGGTTCTAGTGGCGATACGATATCCTTAGATAGTGATGAGGTGGAGCTATCAGAATCGGTTTTGACCCGATCGTGATAAAATATCATCAGAATCAGTTCTTTAAGGGAAGTGATTCTAATGACCCCCTCATCAGAATCGGCTCTTTAAGAAAAGTGATTACGATGGCGGTGTCATCGTAATCACTTTTCTTAAAGAACCGATTCTCGATGAGGGTCATCGTAATCACTTCCTTAAAGAACCGATTCGATGAGGGGTCATCGAGAATCACTTCCTTAAAGAACCGATTCTCATGACCCATTGGGGTGTGCCATTTTGCAAATTCTCCAAAAAAAGCTGATTAAAACAATATGCACAATATATATCATCACATTCTCAATACAGAACACAGGATGCATATATCACATTCACAGAACAGAAACGCTTTAATTACAACACATATATATCATAGTCGTTCACAATATACAACTCAAACATGCTTGACAATCAAGACATGGACTTCCTCGATACATATCACATTGACATATATTATTAATATTGTTTACATATGGACTAGTAGGATGCTTCAGATCTCTAAACCTGCCATCCTCGATATAACTTCTAACCGATACCACTAGCATAAGTGGTCTCGTAAATTGTTGAGTGCTTTGTTGTCTAAACTCTTCGGGGATATTGATCTTACGTAAAAATGTAAATGACTGTATTAATTTCAGTTTAAAATTTCTATGTAAAAGGCTAAGTATATTATTATGCACGTACATATACCTTAGGAAAAGTTGTGAGTTGCCGACCATGATGAGCATGTCTTTGCATGACATAGAAGCGAATGGTCACGCTGCCTGTTGATGGCACCGTGAAGAGAGAAAAGAAATTCAGCCCACGAAGATTAGATGTCAAAAAATTAATCATATATATGCTAGGCACTTGTACCTTAAATCGCTTATCTTTGCAGTTGTCTTGCCCTTTTTGTCGTCGTCGGCCCTCCTTCATCGACATAGTCCGAGAAACCCCTACATACATTGGAGAGCACCATTGAGTCAAAAAAATAAACGTAGTTAAATTCCTCAAATGTGTTAGGTTTCAACAATGTGCTTACTTACGCAAAGGAGGCTTGATCACAGATGCCATCGGTCTCTTCTCTAATCGAGTTAAATGTGTAGACTGTGTTTTCACTCGTAACGAGGACGAGTAGAATCCAATGGTTGCTTATTAAATAAAATGTAGTGCAAGGAAATAAGTTCACATACGGTTTTAAGTGCGCATAAGTAATTGAATCGAAAAGTACTACTTACTCCTCGTGGTGCGGCAATACAATGAAGTCCTTATTCGACTCGACTTGCAATACCCCTTGATGTAGCTAGCAACTAACCCGGTTGAAGCTTAGCCATGATCGCAGACACAAGCTCGGGTCGACAAACCCAACTTCGTAGATTCGTCATGGCTCGTTGTCTCATTATCCTGCAACTCGTGTTGAATGTGAGAAAACATAATGCAAAATCCTATGAAAGTCATGAGCGCAAGCTATATGGTGTGATACTCATAGCGTCCATGATCGTAAAGTAGAAATATCGACGGCTTTCATTTGGTACACACGGAATAGATCCTCAAAACTGACGGGGAATGTTCCATTCTCCTCACGGTGAAAATGTACCATTTTATACTTCATGTTGAAGTCGACACGACGCTCTTCCCCCTTCACCTTATCAAGGTACCATCCATGGAGGAGGCGAGTCCACCTACCTAGATCATTAGGTTAAATGCGATGCAATCGGGGGCTTTCCATGCTCAGAGGCCCTATAATCATACAGGTGCTCGTGGGCTGGCCGACTTTTCTTCTCGGGTCAAGTAGTCTCCGAGGTCGGGCGGTGGGCTTTTCAGGTACCTTAAGGGGCGCTGTGGCCTCTGTTAGCTTTGCCCTCTTGGCGGAAGGAGTCTCGGAGGCCTCTGTGGTTCTACTGGTGTCGTGTTTGTCCTTTTACACGCCAGTCTGCACTCTGTGTCATCAAGTTGGTTGGGCAGTGGGAGCAGGAGGAGGAGGAGGAGGAGGGAGGCAGGAGCGGAGTAGGAGCAAAGGAGGCAGGAGGCAGGAGGAGGAGCGAGGAGAGCAAAGGAGGAGGAACCTCTGAAGCACGATATATTTAACTTATGCAGTAAGTTGGAATGGTAGAGAAGACGTGGAGGGACTTTTTACCTTGACCAAGACGACACCCGTCGTGGGCCACTTGATGAACGATATGCGTGCTTGCCCGAGAGTGGTGATATCTTCGTGGGGGGAAATTGAGCACATGTGATAAGAAGTCTTCGTGGACGTAGTCCACCTGGACCTTCATGTAGCCCTTCCCCACAGGCTGACCATGCACAGTGTCGGTCTCATTGCATGGAAATGCAACCGTGCGTGCAGCCTCGACGGGAAATCCATCCTCCGTCATGATGGTGAGCTGGCACTTCGCAGGCACCTGCAAGAAGTGTACAACATGAGGAAAAACAATGCGGGAGTTACACTCGTAGCTTTAACTCAGAAAAATTAATTATTACCTTGGTGGGACCGGTCTTATCATTTTTGGAACCGCAGTTTGCTAGGTCGGGCACGACTTTCTATGAGAGTCGAGGGCATCCGCTCTAACTCGGGAAATCATCGCCATCATCTCGGCCCTCAGCGATCCTCACGTGCCATCATCTCCCTCTTATCTCCTCCTCACGTGCCTTCATCTCCCCTCATCTCCTCCTTAATCTCCTCCCTCATTTGCTCCCTTAGTGTGTCCTTGAGGCGCCTCACATACTGCCATGACCTTGATACGGCACTCGCAGAGTCATCTTGAAAGTAGGACTTCTTCGTGTCCCGCCCCCACGGCAAGCACCCGCCCCTTATGGTCGGACTTCCCGATCGCAGACGACAGATGTCCTTCGACCCTTGGCTCAGAAGGTCCCTATTCTTTTCATTTGGCTTACCTCTTCTGTAATAAGCTTAGTACTAATTAGATTTGAAATACAACAAGTTGGGTCAATTGTATTGTACTAAGTTAGATGTCTTACGATGGTAGAGACGACTTGAGCGGTAGCAGGGTTTG
The DNA here is from genome assembly GCA_036346375.1 of Guadua angustifolia. Lineage (NCBI taxonomy): Eukaryota > Viridiplantae > Streptophyta > Magnoliopsida > Poales > Poaceae > Guadua > Guadua angustifolia. Next base: position 5,758,095 of record CM070519.1, on the reverse strand, counting down.
CAACTACAAGTTGTCCGTCAGGGGTTTTCTTTGTCCTCGCTAATACCCAGTTGCGTGCCCGCTCCTCAGATATGTGGGAGTAAGGCATCACCGTCTCGGAGTGAGTGCACTCCTCGGCTAGTCGCGCCCACTCTGCCTTCTTCCCCTCATAGTCGCATGTACCGAGGTAGTGCGGGTGCGTGTTATGCCTCTGGACAGCGGTGTTCCTCTCTCTTAGCTGCTCTGCCTCGGGCGTACCCTTCATCCTCGTGAACTCCGCCCAAACATCAGGGGTCACAAATGGATACCTCTCAAATGGTGTACGGCCTTTCAAAGACGTATCATTGTGCATAAGGGTCTTGAAGTGCCTCAAGGCCACACCCATCCTCTTCAAGGCGTATCGTCTCGCTTTGGGTTCATCTTCCTCCTCTATAATCCATTTACTCTTAACCTCGTCCCACAACCGATTCTTCTGCTCAGCATTGACTTCCTTTCTCCAATCCTTAATTGTTATGGGCACTCTCTCCTCACCAATTGGCCAAGAAATGACCGGTATCGCCCCATGTACTTAGGAGGGCCCGTGCACTTCATGGCATTGAAGTGGAGAACTGCATGCGTTCTCCTCAGAGCCCTTTGATTGGTCCTCGGGTCTTCCTCACCTTACTCGCCCTTTAGTAATTGGAACCATGCTTGGCCCTCAAGAAGACCTTCTACTGTTCATGCGACGAGCCGATGCTCTCTAGTTGCGACATTTTGAGTTTTCTTATCGATAAGGTCATATGTGTGACATGAGAGAAAGCAATTTGATGCTACTATATGCACTTGACAATAAATCTTGTAAAGGATCAACAGATAATTCATAGTATGCAATTGTTCAACAAAAGTCTATCTATTGACCAACTAAATAAGTTCAATGATAACTTCTAATCTCTAAATTAAACGGATACATGTGGGTTACATAACTTAAACTCTAACCTATGCTCGGATAAAAAACAAAAGCCCATTCCATATGACAAGTGAATTTAGCACTAGCAGATGTTTGGAAATACCAACAAGTTTCAGATTTCACAACATCAACAGAGAATTTGAGCATTAATGTACTAATGCAATGGCAATAATACTTGCAAGACAATGGGAACAATATGTGGTTTTCGATACTTGCAAGAATAGCAACACAAGAAGGTCAAGTTAGTGTTTACATAACATGCAATATCTATTGACCAACTAAATACGCACCAACGATAACCCCTAATCTCTAAATAGGTTTGGTCCTAATCCCATTCGAGGATATGTGGTTCGAGCAAGTTCTAAGTTGTTGTACAACTTCGGAGAAAATTCAAGACATCTCGCCGTTCTCCGGATACACGCCTCGACAACAGTCAAGAGGGTGTGTATCCGAGAACACCAGGAAACGCTATCAAATCAACTCTGAGTTGTACAACATAGCTCAGAACTTGCCCGAACCATATATCTCGAATCGCCCAAAAACGTGGACAATTCGAGATCGCTTGCTTATGAATATGCTATTCCAAAGATATTTATAAATAAGCACTCTTAACGGGAGACATAGGTTACGAACCTAAACTCTAACATATGCCGAGATAAAAACAAAAATAATATGCTGAAAGTAAACACATGTCTAAACAAAAGTAATATGCTAAAAGTAAACACATGTCTAAACAAAATTAATATGCGAAAATAAGCCATTAGCAAACTGTGATTCAGATATCTACATATAACAAAATGGAACTTAACAAAGACTTGTAAAATATAGGACCTCACAAACATGATGAAGGACATTGTGAAGATTGATCATATCTGTGACAAATGCCAAAAAAAGCTAGCAAAGATACTATCCATACATAAGAATTCCCTCTTGCCAATATGACCTACAACTATGCATCACGTAACCTTGGTTTTTTATACCGCTTGAATGAGTTCACCATCTATATTATCGATCGGTGAATCGCTTCACCGCAAAACAAAAGGCTAAATACCAACCTAGTTCATGCAAGGCTCACAATTGTTTTAAAAGAAGCGAGGATAAGAGCAGGATTTTATTGATTATTCCATTTAACAAGATGATAAATATTACACAATTCAAAAGTAGCATAATTGACATAATCAAAGATAAGAAGACACTCAAAAGACCGTTGTCAATTGCTCTATGTCTACAAGACCCAATATGGTTTATGATTAGTGCTCTCAGATTAGGGTTTGGATGAAGATAAGAATCTTCACCACAATCACAAATGGGCTAACAAATTATTCAATGGATTAGGCCTTGAATTCTTACCACCTTAAAATGCACACTAAAGAATTGTAATGTCAATGTATACACACAGCTCAGATCATAACAAGACTAAACTTGCTAACCTAAACAAAGACACGACTTCCGGATCGCAAGTAAAAGCAAAGTTCTTATTGTTTGTCATCGCTACTTCTTCCGAGAAATACTAAAGAACTACTGATTTACTCATACCACTAGCATGAACTAAATCAATTTAGACATCAGTTAAGATTACTCATATACAGATCAATCACAATAGATCAATAATCAAACAAGTACTGATTAATCAAGAATGCGCTAGGCACCGATCAATACTGAGTATGGGTCAAAGCAATCAGAGACTGATTCTAGTAACACAAGTAAGCAGAAACTAGTGAATTGAACTAAACTGACAGAGAATGAACGAAGCAATAACAAGTATATTCTGGACAGCAAAATGATCAATTCTTCTAAGCATTCAAGGCCTAAAACACAGAAGAAAATATTCTGATCATATATATAAACCCTAGTTCATCATTGAGCAGCACCAACACCTCAACCAGCAGGAACAAAGTGCGAAACTGAAGATACTCACGAAGGCGGGGCGGTGTCGGCGGCGGAGGGATGCGTGCTTCCTCGGCGTCGGCGTCGGGGCGGTGTGGGGGTGGCGTCGGCGTCGAAGGGGCGCGGGCGGTGTCGGCAACGGAGGGATGCGTGTGTCCCCGGCGACGGGCGGGAGGCGAGGCACCAGCGACGGGCGAGGCGAGGCACCGGGCGTGGGAGGCGGGCGGGCGCAGGCGTCAGGCGAGGAGAGGCGGGCGTGGCGGACCCGGCGGCTAGGGTTAAGCGTGGAGGTCAGGCTGCAGCCAATGGCTATGGTCGCAAAAATGGGCCGGGGTTTTAAGAAAACATAGATTGCTTTATCATTAGTATCACTCTTTTAAGAAAACCGATACTGATGCTTTATCATTAGTATCGCTTTTTTAAGAAAACCGATACTGATGCTTTATTATTAGTATCACTCTTTTAAGAAAAGCGATACTGATTCTTCATCATTAGTATCATTGTTTTAAGAAAACCGATACTGATGCTTTATCATTAGTATCACTCTTTTAAGAAAACCGATACTGATGCTTTATCATTAGTATCACTCTTTTAAGAAAAGCGATACTGATGCTTTATCATTAGTATCACTCTTTTAAGAAAACCGATACTGATGCTTTATTATTAGTATCGCTTTTATGATGAAAACCGACACCGATGTAGTTCATTGCACTATTGCCTTTCGCACAAACCATGCATGCAAGACATTTTCGAAATTAGATCAAAGAGTGTAAAACTTTTGCAAATATCATTGGAATTATTTGAAATTATGCAAAACATATTTCAGATATCGCAAAACTTTCCATAAAAGAATTTTTGGAAAAAGCGACTTCATTCAAGAAATATGCTAAAATTCATTTCAGAGACATGATTTGTGCGTAAAAGCGAGAAAAGTCAAAACTTTTTCAAATTAATCTGAATTGTACGAAAATTTCCGTAAATGAGCTTTCGACTATTTACAAGCTTTCCCAAAAGTAATTTTGTCAAATGGAATTTTCTTTCACAACATATGGCACAAAGTGCAGCATAAAGAGAAATTGCATGCATTTCAATCAAGCCTCCAAACAACAATTTTACATACATTATAATAGTCCATTTATTTACAATACTACCCTTCATGATGATCTACTCGCATGTAATTGGCTCCATGTGTGTCGTCATCCCCGCTAAGACAAGCCCCATCGCAAATGAAGGTATCTCATCGAATTGGTTATAGTCTTCTTCATCTACAACATCTTCAACTCCTACGATCCGTCTCTTGCCATGAAGAACGACGGCAACCTCGGATTGGCGGATCGCGACGTAAAAGACTTGAGTTGCTTGCTTCGCAAGGACAAACGGATCATCTTTGTAGGCGAGTCTCATCGAGATCCACAATAGTAAAGCCTCTCTTGTCGACCTTCACTCCATGTGGAAGTCGTCCACTTACATCGGAACAATGGAACTTGGTATATTCCGTAATCGAGCTCCCAAATTTCTTCGATCATCCCATAGTAGGAGTTCATTGCGGTTGGGGAGACTGCTGAAAGTGATGATCATCGAGAAAGCATTTATACTCACACCTTGTTTTGGACAAGACTTTGGCATCTTGACTCTCGGTGTAAAAGGTGTAACCATTAATATCGCACTCGCCATGTCTCAGACATTAAATCTTGGTCCGTCACCAACCATTTTACATTCTCACTAAAGGAGACCTCCGCTTTTCTTTGAACCATGTGAGGAATCGATCATTGTGTTCTTGTGCGATGGAAAGCTCATCCATTTGTGGATTCTCTCCCGTAATATCAACTTATCTTTGCTCGATGTATGGGCGAACCTGCGCTATTCTCGCAAGATCGTGAAATGCGCCTTGCAATACATATCAAACCTCTGACTCATTAGTTTGGACCCAACGGTTCCTTTACCAGCAAGTCTGCCTCATGACGAGATACAGAACACCGATTGCTTGTCTTTACCCGTAGTCCACGCAAAACTCAATAACCTCTTCACCCCATAACCTTCAACAATACTACCCTCAAGCTTCAACCGATTCCTCACGTCACGACTTTAATATACCCATGTACCTCTCGAACGGATACATGTAACGAGGAAAGCGGGTCCACATATCTTAATCTCTCGACAAGGTGAACAACAAGGTGGACCATTACGCCAAAGAACATCGTGGGAAATGCATCTCAAGGTGACACGAGTCCGCACCACCTCACTCTGTAAGTTGTCTAGTACATCGGGTCAATAACTTTGCAGAGATCGCATTGAAGAAATAACACAACTTTGTGATTGCCAACCCGACATCCTCTCGGGAGAATATTTGGATTGCAACCGGAGCATTTGGGTCATCAAGACATGGCAATCATGGGACTTCATGCCCAACAACTTCAAATCATCCATAGACACAAGCTTCTTAATGTTGGCGGAGTAGCCGATGGAACTTTAATACTTTGGAGACATTTGCAGAGATCTTCTTTCTCCTTCTTGGACAGGGTGTAGCATGCAGCAGGGATGTACGGACCTTTTCCATCCTCCTCTATCACTGCAAGTCTGGGCCTGATTCCCATGTAGGCCATGTCGCGACGAGCATTGACACCATCTTTGGTCTTCCCAGGTATGTTCAGTAGGATGCCAACCAAGTTGTCGCAGACATTCTTCTCAACATGCATGACATCAATACAATGCCGAACATCTAACTCCTTCCAGTACGGTAAGTCCCAGAATATTGACCTCTTCTTCCAAATGGTCCTAGGATGAACAGATTTACGGCTCTTTCCGTACTGAACATCGATATCCTCTACACGTGAATATACTTGGCTTCCACTCATAGGCTGCGGTGCCGAACGGACTTCCCTCTTCCCATCAAATTTGTCATCCATCTTACGGTATCGATGACTTCGAGGTAGAAACCTACGGTGACCCATATACACAGTTTTCTTGGAATTCGGCAGCCATAGACTCTTAATCTCCTCTTCACAAATAGGACACGCTTTGGCTCCTTTCAGATCAGAATCGCCAAATTACCAAGGGCCGGGAAATCATTTATGGTGCAAAATACCATAGCCCGTAGGGTGAAATGCTCTTTTGTACGCATCCCACACGACGACCCCCTCATTCCACAATTTTACCAAATCCTCGATCAATGGTGCAAGGTACACATCAATATCATTTCCCGGCTGTTTGGGTCCCGAGATTAGTAATGACATCATGATATACTTCCGCTTCATGCACTGTACCAAGGAGGGAGGTTGTAGATACACAATGAATCGCCAGTGTCAGGATGATCGCTATGTTACCAAACGGATTCATTCCGCTCGGTACTCAACCCAAATATTATGTTCCTCATTTCGCACCAAACTCCTCATGTTTCCAATCGATGTTTCTCCATTGAGCCGAATCAGCAGGGTGTCTCAGCTTGCCATCTTCCTTTCGAGACTCGTAATGCCAACGCAACAATTTTGCCTCTCTCGGATTTGCAAACAACCGCTCCAGACGGGAATGATGGGCAAGTACCACAATACCTTGGCGGTGCACCTTTAGTGACCTCTTCACCGTCGCTGTTCGGCTCTTACGCTTCTTGTCGTTACGCTTCTCCTTTTGTTTGTACCGGGCACACCGCAAACCGGACAAACGTGGAGCTCTCGATGTGCGTTACGGACAAGATGCAATCATTGGACATGCATGTATCCTTTCTATTTCCATTCCCATGGGACATAGTAGCTTCTTCGCTTCATAAATGCTTGTTGGCAACTCGCTTCTCCTCGGAAGCAGATCCGATAGAAGAACTAGTAGTGCATTGAAACTTGTATCCATCCAACGGTGTTTTGCCTTGATTCTCAACAATGCAAGGACCGAACCCAACTTTGGTGTATTCCGCTTTGCAACCTATGAACAGCGGTTTGGCATAAATCTTCTATCAAGCTTTTAAACTTTTCAAACTCTCTTTCCGTAATTACCTCCACATCCCGCAACATTTGCTCCAAATTATCCTCCTCAAACATATCAGTCGCAACTCGTCATCCGGTTCCACCGTATCTTCGTTGCATATCGGAAGGGTACTACCGCCTCCCGTGATGGATCCAACATGTGTAATTCCTCATGAAGCCACGCCGAATCGGGTGGTCCTCAATTTGAGATGAGTTGTTAAATCTCCTCGATTCGTGCAATCAATGCAAGGACAATATATGAAGTTTACACCCTCCTCACCATGTCGCCTTCTCGCAATTTTTTGAACTCCTTAACACCCTCTCAAATTCAGCACTCACACGGCTTTTCCGATACATCCATTCCTCACGGTCCATCTGCAATTAAATTTCACACAATAAATTAAGGAAAAATCGAGCGATAACTAGCTATAGCTATTTTAAATATTGAGACATCATTTCAATTAATATTACCTTTGCAAAATAGTGGACAGGTTCCAAGATATATAAATGTACTCCCGATCGATACCTAGCTTCTTCCCCGGTTTAAAGCTTCCAATTCCCTACATAAGAGACATAAATTTTAACATCAACAATGATATCAAATAATCTAATTATATAACTAGTGCAAGAGCTTGCAAATCTTTCTACTACAACGAAACAAAACAAGGGTACCAACGATGACTCCTAATCTCTAAATAGGTTAGGTCCTAATCCCATTCAGGATATATGGTTAGGGCAAGTTCTAAGCCGTTGTACAACTCGAGAAAATTTTGATGCATCTTCATTGTTCTCCGGATACACGCCTCGACAACAGTCAAGAGGGTGTGTATCCGGAGAACACCAGAGAGGCGCTATTGAAATCTACTATGAACTTGTACAACACAGCTCAGGAACTTGCTCGAACCATATATCCTCGAATCGCCCAAAAACGTGGACAATTCGAGATCGCCGCTTATAAATATGCCCTTTCGCTCAAAGATATTTATAAATAAGCACCCTCGAACAGGAGACGAGGTTACGCCGCCTAAACTCTAATAACAGATTACTACATGATAGCAATAATAATTCCATATAAACAGGAGATCGCACTACAAAATTAAATAGATATGTGCTTGTCAAATAAAGAGTGTGAAATCTGAAAGCACGTACACAATTCCAAAGGCAACCTAAACTTTATTGACGACATATCGAAATTACAAAGGCAAAATTGAAGGGTTTAAAGAATTGCTGATCACATTTTGAAGAAAACAAAGAAAACAGGCAAAACAGGGAATCTCCTCAAGATAGGGTTTCAATTTTGCCCTCTTAATACCCACCCATGAGGACTTCAAATTTTCTTACCCAAGTATTGCTTCCAACCACACAATATGAGCTATTTTCTCGGGTGGCGGTGGAGAAATCTCCTCCGAGCAACAACAGAGAAGAGTTCGGCGAGTGGTATATATAACCTAGCGAGGCACATCGAATCGGTTCTTTTCAAAGTTTATAGTGATGTGCACGGCCATCACTAGTCATAAGCACAAGCACATCGAATCGGTTCTTTTCAATAGCGATAGTGATGTGTACGTCATCACTATCGCTTCTATAAAAGAACCGATAGTGATAACCATGTGCACATCGAATCGGTTCTCTACTAAAAGTGATAGTGATGTGCACGGTCATCACTATCGGTTCTTTTCATAGAAGTGATAGTGATGATCACATGCACATCACTATCACTTTATGAAAAGAACCGATAGTGATGACCGTGCACATCACTATCACTTTTAGTAGAGAACCGATTCGATGTGTCCAATGCTACATCACAATCACTTATAATCTCGTAACCGATAGTGATTATTACTAACACCCCTCCGAAGTTACTTATCACAATCTTTTTTTCGAAAAACTTAAGAACCGACACAGATAAAGTGATAGTGATGTGTCGTTCTGTAGTAGTGTTGGGTGAATTAGCTAATCAACCTAATTGTTATTGCCACCTTGTTATTATTATTCATATGCCATGATTCCTTTGATAACCTAAGTGGACAATACTAGTTGGTTGTAATGACATGCCAACACGGGTGTCTAGACCGTGAATAGTTGCTTAGCTTTGCAAATATCGTGAACAGTCTTGTTGAATACAAAAGCAATATTGACTAAACAATTAGTGAATGCATTTTGATAAAAGGTGGAATGTTGTTTGTAATGATGTTGGAATGTATAGACCTGTGTGGTTCCACATGAAGGATGATTATGGGCTTGTGTTGCACTGTTAAACCACTTGGGATGGAAATTGATTTAGACTGGGGCAAGTGGACCGAGGCTTTGTGCCAGGTCGGCCTGTGTGGCAATTGGGTGATGGGTTGAGTGTTGTGAGGGCTGTGTGCCAAATTTTGAGAGAAGGATGTCTTGCCTTGGTCAGTTAAGGACTTTACCTTTGCACGCCTTTGACCTAAGTCTCTCGTACAACCACATGTCTGAATGGGAAGACCTAGTTTAGTAAGATTCCGATATCTTACCTTTGATACCTCGGGGTGGCAGTTACATGGGAGTAACTGTATGGGGGAGCGTGCCTATGCTACGGCTTGGTACCCGTCCAACGGTGTTTGTCGGTCCTATACTTCGGCTCTGAGTGAGGGAAGTGATAGTGAAGGCAACCCGGAGAGGTTCCTAGGTGGAGATAGATGTCTCTGAAAGGCTTTGTTACGGTCAATTGCCTTTGTGGCGTGCGACTGTATCTTGTGGGTAAAGTGTACAACCTCTGCAGAGTGTTAAATCTGTTCGAATAGCCGAGTCCACGGTAATGGACAATGCTCGGGAATTACAGTCAAGGGGTAGTGTTTTGAAAACAAAGTGGGTTGGGAGGCTGCGTGCCAGAGTTGATGATGAAAGTTGATTAAGGACTGTGTGTCCAAAATAATGAGGAAACAATTGAGAAACTTATTATATTACTAAAATTTTGCTGCTTTACACCTAAATGAATATTGAGTTAAAATATTGATGCAAATGCAAAATAACCAGTTGAACCATTTCTTTGTAACAAGCCATGCATGTAGTAATAGAACTGCATTCTGTGCATGACTTGTTGAGTACGGTGTGTACTCACCCTTGCGGACAAAATTTACCAGAAGAGGAGACTACGCCTGCGTATGAGGAGGAGTTCGTCGAAGAGCCAGATAACTAGGGAGCAAGCCTCCGTCAAGGCGCTTGTGGCGAAGATGGATCATCATGACGTTTAATTTCCCCTGTTGAACTATTTACTCTGATTATTGTAAGCCTGCGTGGCAAACTATTGTATGGATGACCATAAGGTCGTACACTCGTTTATATACATGTTTGAAGTACTTTAATATTATTCCTCTGTGTATGTTGTTGGTAATTTAAACCCTATTTAGCCTGTGTGCACTAGCGCGATCCTGGACTAGTGCAGAATACACAGAGTGTCCGGATTTGCAAATTCGGGGCACGACAGCAACTGCTGCATAAGAAAACTCCCAATCCAAACTTTCACAAGAACTTGGCCCATAGGAGAGAGTAGCAGCAATGAATCGGCCTCGCAGCTCAGATGAAGTTGGGCTTCACCAAAACTAGTGCTCAAACCGATCGGCAAGTCGCCAATTAAGGGAACAAGAGAGCAACTGATAAAGCTCAAGGACTAGACACAAGATCTAGATCCAATCTCTCTTACCAAGTAATTCACAAGATGAAAGGAATAGTGCTTGAGAAATTGTGATCTAATTATCTTACTCTCTTTGGAGAGGAAGTTCTAGCTCCTCAAATAGAAGAAGACAGCCAAGCCAATCGGACTTCCAATAGATCAAAGCCACAACAGCTGCCTCACCATCAACAGAAATCCCCGGCGCCACAGCCCGCGAGGCAAAAGAACCGAGAGCCATCTCACGCAGACGCCAGAAACAATCAATAGAAGAAAAGCGCCACCGCCATTTCTTCCGAAAGTGCAAAGGTAGAACTTTAGTCCTCTCCTGCTTCTTCCATAGAAAGATCCCTAATGGGCCATCCCGGATAACTCGAAATGACAGAACGGGCCGGCCCACTTCCAGCTTCAATATTTATCACAATTTGACAACAATCCCCACCAAATTTTGAAAGTTGGAGAAATAATCTTGTTTAATATACAAATGATTAACAATGAGTACCTTTCGGGTTTGAATTGAAAGTCTAGCTACAAATATTCCATTTCTGCATAGACAATGGATGACTAAAGCCTGGATCCAAAGCCTTGATGTGAGAAATGTCACACTCGTAACAACCTCCACTAGGCAGCTTTTGCTTTAGCTCTTGGGTAGGACTTTCCGGTCATGTCCTTGTATCTTTATTCATGAATATCTTCTGGAAGTATACCCCAACTTCCATTAATCGCGACCTCATGATTATATTCATATAGGTGAGTTCTCCAAGGAGTCTTGTAGGGCAACTCCTATTGCCACATGGCATTGAACTCATTAAGAGCTTATAGCTCAACCTGCCATACAGACGAGCATTGCAGCAAATGGAACTCTTAGACGTGCTCCTTAGATCACACAGTTTGTTTTCCTAGAGCCTAGTTCACAGGATCTCCACTATCGATATTTATGATCGGCAATAAAGAAGAGTGAACGGGACAAGGCGAAAGATCTAAGCTTGATGTTAACACAAGACACGAGGAGATTTATCTAGGTTCGGGCTCTCCGATGGAGATAATACCCTAATCTTGCGTTCGGTGTTTCTTGCACTACACCATGGCACACTTTTGCCAACACATGGTACAGTTGGCAAAAGGCACCGTCCCCGACCCAAAAATTGTCGGCAAAAGTTTAGCCGATGGTAACTATACAGTTGTGGTAGAAGCAGTCGGCTTAGGCTTTGCTGACAGATGAAATCTTTGCCAACAGATAAATTGATGGCAAGGATCTAAGTTTTGCCGACAGTTCAAATCTTTGCCGACAGTTGTTTTCTTGCTAACAGTACAGGCTTTACCAACAGTTAATATGAATTGCTGACATTTTACTTGTTGGCTAATCACTTTTCCCCTCATAGACCAATGCTGGTTTTCTACACAAGTTTTATGTCGGCAAAGGTGCCAGCACACATGACATACAAATTAAATATGCAATATATACAGAACCAATTCCACATTATCCACCATGGAATTGACATACACACTTGTACATGCAAATAGTGCCACTCACATATATAACCATATACATACACAATCACAGTTAAAATAGTCACTTCAACATGTAAATAATGCAACACATATATCTCCACCACACGGTTTGATAAACATAGATCCTTCAAATAAGTTAAGTTGCATACATGCCCGTCCAAAATAAGTAACAGTCAGTGAGAGGTAATGAGCTAAGTCTCAGCCTAGTAAATAAGGGCATACATTTTCACTAAAAGAGAGGATGTATATGCTTCTCTGGCTACTAGTTAACATTTCTAACCATAAACAACACTACTTTCTTCCTGCACAAAAGGTTGCCACTCCAAAAACTTGTAGCACCGCCAACTACACAAAAGTTACTACTCCAGAAACTTATCACACCTTGTACCTGTGTACCTACCATGATGAAGAAAAGGAATAATCAGCAAAAACAACAAAAAATTAGTGTTAGGAATTAGTATCTGCTACTGCAATGCTAAGAATTAGCACATCACATTTGTGTTCTGTTAAAGTGTCAAAACATACATAACTCTCATGACTCATCAGAGCTCAAATCTAAGCAACGCAGATAATGTGAACTAACTTTCTGACCAAATGGACATTGAACATGCTCTTTCAGAGAAACTCAAGATATTGCACTAAAAGTGGATCAAGGTTCGAGTCTTCTTTTTCTCATATTGTTTGTTATTAAGACGTTATGTAATCTTGTATAGTATGACATGAGGAAATTATGCATTCAGGAAAAGATCTAGTCAATAATACTCGGTTTGCTTTATGCCATAAGCTTAATTAATTAATTAATTCTTCTATACATCCTAATCCCCTAGTCAGATGTAACATCCCAAAATTTGGAGTTTTGGAATGTTTAAAGTCAAAAATAAACCATTTGCATTTTCTTGAATTAATTCAAGCTTAATCTGAATTTTCCAAAAGCAAAAAGATTTAATTTGATTAATCTATTCATCAAATTAAAAGTTTCCAATTTTTATTAGGTTCCTTGTGCTCCAAGGAATTTTTCTATATTTTTGGACATTTTTTGGAGTTTATTTGCTATTTATTTGAATTTATTCGGATTTATCTAAATTTCTGGAGTTTATTTAATTCAGAAAAATGATTTTTATTTCCAAATCCTCCGCGGGCCGAATTTGCCCGGCCCATTTCCTATTCATTCCGTGGGTCTGCCTATTCCTCGGTGGCCCACCTCTCGTTCTTCGCGTCTTGGTCATGAAAACCCTAAACCCCAACCGATCTGAGCCGTCGAGTTTGATCGCACGGTCTAGAGCTGCCTGCGTAGCCGTGTGATGTCGCCCGTCGGATCATCGCGTCGTGGACGAACGAGGTTGAGCCACGTGATGCTTGCGCGCGCCATGAACCCAAGCGCCGCCGTGCCTTATTCACCTGTCGCTGCGTTTGGCGTCCGTGTTGTCCGCCTCCTAGGCCTATTTAAGCTACCGTCGACTCTAGCCCGAGGTTCGCCTCCCCGCTGCGCGCATTTTGCCCTAGCTCTTGCCATCCGAGTCGCCGTCGTCTTCTTCCGAGAGCTCGCCGAAGTTCCTTGCCGCACTAAACACCTTCTCCGCCGTCGTCCAGCCGCTCCGGTCTTCCTCGCCAGTTGCGTTGGCACTCCCGAACTCGTCGCGACGTACTCTTCCGGACCTGCTATTTCTTCCGCTCGATCCGCCGCTCATTCGCCACGTCCGGTGTCATCTTCTTCAAGTCCGATAAGTGTGCGCCGCCACTCGCCGTCGAACTCCTTCACTCGACCATGGCCATCCGATCGTCTGCCAATGCAGCCGATGGCGCCACGTCTTCCCACCTATGCTCGTGCCCGTCGCTGTCCGATCTGGCCCCGTCACCGGATGCACGCCGCGTGGCCAAACCCCGCACCCATATCGCGTCGGCAAGATCAGTAGCCGCGCGTCACCGGTAGCGTGGTCGCTAAGCGCCACTCTCGGCGCTAATTGCCGTCTAATCGACACCTCGGCAAAGTCTGCCGCGTCACCTCTTGAAACTCTCGGTGCTCTCGGTCTACGGTGGACCGTGTCATTGACACGTGGGTCCCACGCATAGAGGAATTCTTTTCCCTTTTCTGATTTTCCGAAAAACCCAAAAATTCCAGCCAATCACAGCCTGCCACGTGTCACCCCAGAGAAATTTCTCTGATTTAAATCTTCCGGAGGCTCGTTCTTGCTCATACGAATTCCGATTGAAACGATTCAAATTTCTAAATTTTTGTAAAGTCAAGCTCTACATTCCAGAACCATTTATTTTCATATTTGAGCTTGTTTGCATCTCTGTTTTGTATTTATTTGGTTTTGTTGCTTTCTTTTTCGGTAGACGCGAATCTCGAAGGAGCAAACAGAGACTTCGAAGACCAAGATTCAGTGCTTGAACAGCAAGGCAAGTCATAGTCCTTGAACATGTTGTACCCATGATTGCAAAAGTTCTTTGTTTTATATAATTGCATGCTATTTGTGTATCAATGCTTAGTTTTGGGAGTAGCGATTCACCTGATTGACATTATGCCACCTTGATTATTGAAAAGTCATATACCATTGTTAACCTTAGGTTGGGAAATTATTAGTTGGACATAATCATAGTACCAATATGGGGTTATCGTAGCTATGCTTAGCCATTCTTAGTTATCCGATGGGATTCATTTCACCTGTAAACTAATGTTAATCTTGACTTAACGAGATATTGAATTGTGGCTGTCGACCACTGTTGTAAAACTTGTTATACCATGGCAGGGGATGCCATTGGTCTTGGTTGAACAAAATGTTTTCCCTCGGGCAAGCGATCGTGCAGTAAAGGGGTGCTGTCTAGCACATTGGGATGTGGCTGTCTTGCCTGAGACAACTTAAGGACTTAATCTTGTGCGTCATTGAACTGGGCCTAACCGTGCAACCACAAGTCTGGTATGGGACAGACCTAGCTGATTAATTTGCATTGTTTACTCTTGAGTGCTGCCAATTGGATGTGTGGGTTCCGGGATGGACGGTAGATTCACATGGCTCAAGAGGGGCCCCGAGGGGCGAATCCTTAGAGGGCAGTACCGAGTTTTGACGTGCATTGTAAAGGCTTTGTCATGATATCTCTGTGACACACCAAAGGAAGTGTGTTAATATCGATTGCACTAAGAGATGTTCATGTCTTGTGGGTAAAGCTGTACAACCTCTGCAAAGTGTCAAACTATTCGAATAGCCGTGTCCGCAGTCATGGACAAGCCCGGGAATTTCACACGGGGTATAGAGTGTTTCAAGAAATGTGGAATTATTGGATTGTGAACGGGGAGTTCACTGTTGTTTCTGTTGTCTAAAACTATACTGTTGAATTGTGTGGTTGATACTTGTTTCAAATGATGTAGGGTGATGCCTCGTCATTCTGTTCATGTTGTCTACCATTGATTTACCAGTTATTTATTAATGTTTTATCAATATGCCTTCAATCTATTTATTGTATTTAAATTCAAGTTATTGCTTTCTGCAAATAACCATATGACTATCCTTTGTCAAGCCGTGCATGAATATATTGCATCATTTCCCTACGGCTTGTTGAGTACGTTTTGTACTCACGACTTTATGCCCTTGTTGTTCAGTTGCTGAGGAAGGACCAGGGAATGAATCTCAAGAGGAGGAATACTATGAAGACTATGTGGACTAGAAAGGCGTTCCCCAGACGATTGCCTGTGGCATGTCGAATGGCCTAAGTTATTATGTTTCCGCTGCAACAGTTTCACTTGTTTCTTAAGCCAAGAGGCAATGATGTATGAACCTTGACCATAAGGTCATTTACTTTATTCGATAACAATTTGCTTCTTCTTAGTTATCTCGATGTATGGAATGATATGTCATCTATGTTTTCACTGTGTGCACTAGCGTGATCCTGGACTAGTGCAGTATACACAGAGGGTTTCGGATTTGCATATCTGGGTCCCGACATTAGAGTTAAGCTTCTAGGTGAAGTGTCAACATCAAAGAAGAAAAGGTCTCAAAAGACATGTAATGGGACCAGTTCAAGATATATGAATTTTGCACCGCCAATTGCAAATATTATTAAAAGTACAATGATTTTGAAGTACTGTGGATGGCAAATATCTAATTCATACCATTTCTATGTGACAAATACAAGTAATTTGGTATATTAGTGTCCAAAGTTATAGAAAGCTAACTGCACACATTCTACAAAGTCATCTAATCAAGAAGAAGTAGTTTATAATATGTGTATACATTAGCTTTGTCTAATTTTTTGTCTAAATATTTTACTGAATTTTCTGTTTGTTTTTTCATTGAAATATTCAGTTTTGAAAATACATATGCAGACACATACATTAAACAACCCAATTCTCAGTTTTGTTTATAGCAAATTAAATAGGTATGTTTACAAAGCACCAATCAAATAATGCATCTTCACTTGATATTTTTGTTAATAGTAGAAGCATCTTGAAGGAATTTTGACACATATAAACTATGGACAGTCATGATAAATTCAACATGGTGTTTTTCAGATATGGCCAAGCTTTTTCGGTGACAACTTTACTAGGTTTCATATTACAGGTAATGCTTAGGCACGCCAGACTTCAAACTCACTTATTCCGAACAAATATTGCTTCTAAAATTACATAATCCTTAGTCCTTGGCACATTTTTTTTGTTGTGACAAAGTGTTTGCTTGTCGTAATTACAAGGCATGCTATGATCATCTTTGCCTGTGTTTTGTGCAAGTTAGCGAGTTGGCATTGGAGCAAGATTACAACCGGTCTACAACGGAGACCTCAACATCAATTAGACCTTTCTTTGTACAATGTATTGTGTACAAACTCAAAAAAATGCAAGGTTAAATTATGTCTATTTTACATTCACTGTGTTAGTTTACCCATTAGCATACTGATTACAATGTCTTTCATTTATTTCATATGCATGAATAAATTATACTGCTGATCACAATGAAATATAACAAATAAGAAAGAACAAGGGCTGATGCATTTGAATCACATTGTATATAGGTGGGTCTCTATATTTGAAAATAAAATTCATGCTTACTAAAGATGCAACACAACACATATGCCATATACATTACTACATTTACACTAGTGCCATACCTGTGGTCACATAGGCACTGCAGTGCAAAAGAGTTCACTTCAAAACCCTTGGAACTTCTTTTTGTAACTAAGTACCTAACAAAGAGAAGAATTTTGCCTTTTAGAAAATGTGAAATAATATGAAACCAGCATGAAAATACAATTTGGACCGCCAACAAAATAATAATACCAGCCCCAGGTACTTTTGACTGCCTCGAAGACTTCTTATCATCTTTGATCTACAACAAGTTGGTATGATGTTGAGGTGATAAGCCAAAAATTCATTAGAAATATGGATGTATGCTAAGGTCTTACTCTATCATGTGGCCATGCGATGCATCTCCCACGAGCATCTCCAATGGACTTTAAGGCTCCATATGGACGAGGTAGAATGGCATCCCTCATAAAAACATGATTGACAACCACCTCACAATATTGAATGCCAAGAGGAGTTCCCCCCACAATAGATGATGGATTTGTTGTTTGAATTGTTCCCTTAGCCACAGGGAGATTATAAGGTCTTACAACATTATAAAGTATCACATCCCTTCCACCCTAGAGCATTATGTATTAAACTTCAGCACAAGTTAGTAATTACATTCAGCACATAAGGCAAAGTATTGAGGGTTCAACACATAAGGTAAACTATTGTGGGTTCAACAATTACCTCTTCATGTTGTTCCTCTGGAAAGACCACACTATGCCTAGTCATCACAACATCATTTAGGTGCGTGTTCTCCATTTCATCCCCAGCATGTGACCCATTATCATCATCATGGTTTTCTTGTTCTTCAGCAAGACTAGCTCCACTATGCAAGTTCTAAACTGCAAGGACAACAATTGAATAATTACTTCATTGAAAAGAAAGTCAAAACAAAAAAGGATGAACAATTTACCACTTGAGCTGAATTATTAGATCCATTTGGAGTGTTGTGAGCACTTTGATGTAGCTGAATCAACATATCAAGTTTTTGTTGAAAAGTGTCCAACCGATTTTCAAGAGCTTCCACTTTCTTATTAGATTGTCGACGTGCTTCAATTTCCATTTGAACCCTTGTTGATGTGCATTTTTGGCCCCAGGCATGTCCAAGTCAGCAGGTGTTGGTCCCAAACCTAGAACACAAATATATCCATTCTTCTGTGGTCCACAAACATGGAAAAAAGCATCACCATCCCCTATACTCTTCTCTATGAGTTCAGGATGATCTCTAATAGCATCTTTAAATGCGTTCTGCAGAAATTAAAATATTAGCATAATATATAGCATGTGTGAAATTGTGGCATTTTATAACATACAATTGTTGTTTCAGCTCCTTTGTGATGTATTGCATTCTTGTGTGTGTGTTTTGATAAACAATTCATCTCTGCGTGGGGGGCGCCCTAGCTCTTCACACTGCATTTCATTCAATAGTTTTATGCAACTACACAAAATCTAGAGAGGATTAAAGAGGACAAGAAGGATGCATACCATTTCATTACCTACACGTGCATGACTCCTACTTCCAGTTGTGTGGTTTTGTGTCAGCTTTGACCGATTTGCTTTCCCTCTCATTGAACGAGCCTATCATCAAGTATTTCGAGTGTTTATTGATTCAGGTATATAGTTTAAGGAGATAGGGTAGATTGTTGCTTACAGCTGCTTTTGGAGACCTCCAATGATTGATTAGCCACTTCCAATCGTCCTCATGCACTCTGTCATCACATAATGCAATCAGTTCTTCATCTTCCATATCATCATCATACACCTTCTTTAAATCTGATTTGAACTCCTTCCATTTTGCAGCTGCTGTCCTCATAAACCAATGGAAAGCACTTGTGTCTATATCCCAATAGAACTGCACAACACATATGCAATAAGTTAGCAGTCAATCACAAACCTAAATAGCTATGTTTGCAACTTATTTCACTACCTGAGCATCTGTCCATAGCTTATATTTTTTTCTTGGACAAACCTTCCTCCAATCATCATCTGCAATCGGAAAGCCCTTTGTTCTCACAAGTGCTCCAATAAAGTTAGCAAATTCAGTGCTTGAAGGACCATAGGGCTGACCATATTCATTGATCTCTACTTTGAGTTTTGGCTTATTTTGTCTTGCAAATATATCAGCCTTTTTAGTTGGTCCTCTAACATTTTTCTTTTCTTGTACACGCAGCTTTACAAAATAGAACGTATCTTAAAAAATCATCAATAAAAATACAAGCAAATCAGGAGTTAGTTAGCAACAAAAATACAACAATTCATTCCAACTGCTACAATAAACTCACAAACATACCTTCATCACTTGCAGCTCTCCCACTCCTTGGTTGTGGATTAGCATGTGCATCACTCCCATTCCCTTGTTGCGGATCAACACGTGCAGAACTCCCACTCCTTGGTTGTGGATCATCATGTGCAGCAGTCCCATTCCCTGGTTGTACATTAGCACGTGCAGCACTTAATCTTGAGCTTGATTGTAAGTTGTGCCGCATTGTAGCTTCACTTCCCATTCCATTTTTTTTCTTGCATTGTAGCATTACTTTCCACTCTCTTTCTCTTTTTCTTTGGTTGTTGTGAGGTAACTTCTTGTCCAAGCTCCCGAAGTCGCAAAGATTGTATCTTCTGCTCTGTGACCAAGATGTTTGCATTCCTCCTCGTTTCATAGTCACAAATTCGTACGGCCTCTCTTTCTTCTTCTGCTGTCACCATCTTTCCTCCTGAAAATATTTAAAAATGGATTAGCAAATCATAATTCATTAGGCTGCAGTTACACGTGTTGGCAATATCCTACGTACAGCAAGCGGAAGTAAGTGTTGCAACAAAATGTGGTTGTCATGGCTCTTTAGTCCAATCAATTTCATCTCTGTAACATGCACATTATTGTGTATATCAGATGCAAAACCATCTGAAAATCTCACTCCCTTCAATAGTTGGCAAAATAACTTCTTCTCAGCTGGACTCATTGCATATAGTGCTGGAGGCATGTAGAACCTATCATCTACATTGATGGGATGAAGATCATGTCTAATGCCAAGAGTTTGCATGTCAAAGCAAGCATTTAAATTATCCTTTGATTTCCCATCAATGTCTAAAAGTGTATTAATAATGTTGTCACAAACATTTTTCTCAATGTGCATAACATCGAAATTATGTCGTAGTAGTAGGTCCTTCCAATATGACAACTTAAACCATATAGATTTCCTTTTCCAAACAAGCGGTGGCTCATTCCTACCCTTGCGTATAGGGTTAGCTGGCTTCTTTGTAGTTGGATCCTTCCCAAAAGTAGTGTGCATGTTTGCTGTCACCTCCAAAATTTCCTCTCCACTAAGGCTCAGTTTGTTTAGGCTTGAGCTTGGGCTTATTTGGCTTCTACACCTCTATAAGCCACAAGCTAAAACAAACAGTATTTTTCCAGCCAGATGGAGAGAAGAAGCTTCTAGCCCAATTTGCACTACGCGAGAGAAGCAAGGAAAAGGATGCTTCTCGGGGTGGCTGGAGCTTCTAAAAATCCCACTTTCCTGGTACCCTTACAACTTAACTATTATTTACTTAAAAATTGCCATCCTCATCCGGCTCAATGACTTCTTCAGCTCGGCATCTTCTTCGGCTCCAAACCAAATAAGCTCAAGTTCCAGCCTAAACAAACTCAGCCTAAGTGGTGTAGGGGCTTCCCTATGCTCCATAGTACCATCAAATGATTCTGCAGCAGATCTAAATATGTGGTTGGCATCTAATAATCTACGATGGCACATGTACACATACTTGCCTCCCTTTTTCAGTTGGAGAGAACATGTAAGTGAGTGGCATTCAGGACAAGCAACTTTGCCAGAGGTAACACATCCAAGCAAATAGCCTAGACCAGGAAGATCAGAGATGGTGCAAAATATGGCAGCACGCAATTGGAAGAACTCATCCTTAGAAGCATCATATGTACTAACACCATCAACAAACATATCTACCATATCATCGACAAGCGGCTCAAGATAAACATCCATATCAGCCCCAGGTGTTTTAGGACCAGGAATTACCAGAGAGAGAACAAAATTTGGTTGCTTCATACACTTCCAAGGTGGCATATTATATGGAATCAAAATAACAGGCCATATGCTATAAGTTGAATTGAAGGTCCTATAAGGATTGAAGCCATCACTAGCTACAGCAAGTTTGAGATTTCGACTTTCAGAGGCAAACTCCGGATACCTAGAGTCAAAATCCTTCCAGAAAGGAGCATCTACCGGATGCCTAAGCAGGCCGTCTTTCGTGCATCCTTCATCATGCCACCTTGTGTCGACAGTTGTTTTGGACAACATAAAATACCTTTGAAGCCTTTTCTTTATAGGAAAGTACCGAAGTACTTTCATAGGAACTCTATGTACACGTTTCCCGTTAGGACTTTTCTTTTCTGATTTCCATCTTGAAGTGTTACACTTTGAACAAACATTTTCCTTTTCATGCTCTTTCCAAAACAGTATACAATCATTCTCACAAGCATGAATATTGGTGTACCCAAGACCAAGGCATTTTACAATATTTTTAGCTGCATTGATGTTTATAGGAAGTGATGACCCCTCAGGTAAAACATCCTTAAGTAACTCTAATAGCATGTCAAAGCTTTTATTACTCCATCCCCCATGAAATTTGATATGCAATAATCTAATAATGAAACGTAGCTTTGAAAAGTTTCTACAACCGGGGTAGAGTTCTTGGCCAGCATCATCTACCAACTTGTAAAACGATTCCATATCCTCATTGTGCTGCCCCTCATTCCCTTATAAGTCCCCCGTGTCATCTAAACCCCCTGCTAAGTCCCAAAGTAAATCAGAAATGTCATCTTCTTCATTTGACTTCTCTACCTCTACCCTATCAATCTGATGGTCATTTGCAAAAAAACTAGAGCTCGGTTCTCCATGAGTCAGCCAGGTCTTGTACCCTTCAGTAAAATCCTCACATGTCAAGTGCTCGCGTACTACATCGCCAACTCTCCAACAACAATTCTTACAAACCTTGCAAGGACACAATATCTTGTTTCCTTTAGCTGAATTACTAAAAGCAAACTCCAAAAAACTGCCAACTCCTTTTATATACTCATCAGTTTGCCTAGGCATATCCATCCATGTTTTATCCATGATGCACCTTTTACAAAACCTAGATAGCAAAACAAACACCTCGCACATCTCATTTTTGCACATTCCAATAGTAAACTGAGTTTACAATAAGAAAAAAGGACCATACCAATCACTGTTCAATGGCTGATGAAGATGACAAGGTTTTCTGCTGGTCCTTCAACCCTTGGTGCTCTTCTCCTCGCCTCTGTTACAGTTCAATAAATTCAAAATTCTAAAATGCAACTGTATGTTGATTGCTAGCTTCTATAGTTGTGGAGTACATGGTGGTATTATATGGAATTATGGATGGATTAGTGGATTACAGATGCATGCAAAGTAGAAGCTACATGGATTTTTTATTTGTGGTGTTGCTCATACAGCAGGAAACATGATGTATCTTGACATATAGAGCCACTAATGAGCTTTTAATGGTGATTTAACTAAATTTCGCTATTATTTGCTCATCGATTTCAACATTGCATGAATTGAATTTTGTCAAATGTGTGCTGTTTGTAAGGCTTAAGATTCAAATAAAGCTTTTCATTTGTTATCTGTACTTTAGGGCTTTTATTGACTTTGAGTGGGTTTCATTCATTCCTAGCCTACCCCTACTTGTTTGGGATAAGAGGCTTGGTTGTTTTTGTTGTATTTGTTATTGAGTGGATTTGATTATATAGATGAGTTGGAGATTGTTTTTTATGAAAGCCACAGCGGGTTTTCACGTATGCTTCTTTTGAACACAACTAAACAAAAAAAACATGATAAATATAGAAATAAACAAAACAAACCTCCACCTTCTAAATTCTCTAGTAGTAAGAGTTTTGAGTTTGTTTGGTAATTGGGGGATAAACTTGTAGGGTAACAGCCAATCTCAGCTAGCCTATAATGGAACTGCCATTCTGCAAACCGATATAAGATTCATATTTGCAAAGCACAACATATTCAATATATGCATGTTGAAGATATAGTTTATATGAAGCCACAACATGAGTACACAATCTTTATAATACAGTAAAGAAATACTGTGAGCAAAGCAAATCTTTATATCTATAGCCTCTCAGGAGTATCCAGAAGCTATTTCCACGTGTGCAAATCTGACAGCAACCTGAGAAACATTAGTTATACAATTAAAAAAAAGGTGAAAAGTGCCAAACTAAAGCAGCAAGCCAGCGACACGGATAAGAAATTCCAACTGAAGGAAATATCTTCTTCAGGAAGATGAAACCACGCCTACACATTGGACATATCATCTAAAGAAAATCAAGCAAGGCACATATCAACCCATGACAAAGCACTTCAGAGATGCTAGTTTCAATTTCAACGTTAATCACTTAGGTTTTAATATGTCTGGTAATCAATAGTTTAGATCATCTCACAGAAATATTTTTTTCCATGTGTAAGAATGAAAAGAATAAATGAAGCGACCTACAGTTTGGATGGAAATGTTCAATTGAGTATGTTGATTTTGAATGCTCAAGGAAATTGAGTTGCGAGAA
Source organism: Guadua angustifolia (assembly GCA_036346375.1). NCBI lineage: Eukaryota > Viridiplantae > Streptophyta > Magnoliopsida > Poales > Poaceae > Guadua > Guadua angustifolia. Next base: position 5,734,524 of record CM070519.1, on the reverse strand, counting down.
TCTCATGCAAAGATGAGAAAAAAATGCAATCATACCTCTTTGTTGATTGAAAGAACTCTTCTAGGTCCAGCCCTTGCTCTGAAAAGATTGAGATACATACGTGGACTGCATTAGTGTGATAGTGAACACCATTTCATGGTGAATAAAAGTTAAAAGGGTAGAGAGTGTTACTATTACTTCTCACATTCCATAGTGTAAAACATTAATGGCTAAAGGTTACTTCTCAACCTTAAAACAGAAAATAAAGAAACGAAAGGTTACTTCTCTGTAAAGGAAAACACTAGATCCAAAAGTCGATGTCTATCTAGGTCTTTGATTTTCCACACTGGAATCCTAAAGGAAAACACTAGATCCAAAACTAATGACATTGCCACCCTCAAACTAAATACCAAATGAAGCAAATCATCCATAAGCCTTCCGCGTTCAGGTAGTGTTTCGATAGTGAAATTATTAATCGAAACTCAGAGAAACGAATCTTGGCTCTTACCTCTTCGCCGGATGGGTTGGGGACAGCGGGGCCTCAACCAGCTGGAGCCTAGAGGAGGCGATTCGGCCGCCGGATGGGTTGGGGACGGCGGGGCCGCAACCTGCTGGAACCTGGAGGAGGCGATGTGGCCACCGGATGGGTTGGGGCCGGCGGGGCCGCAACCGGCTGTAGGAGGTGATGCAGCCGGCTGGAGGAGGCGATGCGGCCAGCTGGACGACAGCGATGAGTGGGGACTGGCCGACTAGGGACTAGGGTTGATACGGCGCGGGAGATGGGGACTAGGGTCGAAACTCAGAGGCGGCCCGACTCTCATGGATTTTGGAATTTGGACAGGGACGGCAGGACGGGTCAGTGCCTCAGTGGGTCACTCACGGGTGTGGGTGTGGTTTTTTTAGGGTTTTGAGGGGAAGGTCAGAAAAGGCCAGCAGAAAATTTCCGCTTGTGGCCCGCTTTTATTTTTGGTCTATATCAATGCCGACCGAGTATTATGGAAAGGCCGACACTTAATATGTGGATAGACCTATGCCGATAGTTTATCAGTCAGAACGATGAACGCCAACAGATTACTTGTTGACATAAGCTACCAATCCCCACAGCTTATATGATGGAAATTGTTGACCTTTGCCGACAGATAAATTGACGGCAATAGACCACCTTTCGCAACTAATAATTGTTGGCAAAGGTGTGTCATGGTGTATGGGAGTGTGTTCTTTCTTACAAGTCTTTCTCTTCCCCTCTTTCTCTCGAAGATCCCCTCCTCTTTATACAACAGAGGAGGGTTGCATGTGTACAGTAGTGGAGGTTGTTGAAGCACAGTAGAGAGGGCAGTTGGGCGCAGAGGAGAGATTGTCCTATGCATGGCCGACCAGGCACAGTGTCCTGCAGAGGCAGAGCTGCCCTTTGCAAGGGCGCAGGCGCTGCCCACCTAACCCATCGCCACCTTCTCCCGGTCTTTCCCTTGCTGCGCATGGCTAAGACCTTTTGGAAGGTCCCTCTTCGGCATAATCGGCCTGGCCCATACCCTTGGGATAATTCGGACGGCCCATTAAGCAAATACCTAGGATCCATGTATTCCACAGTAGCCCCCAAGTGCTTCGTGATCGAGTTGCCGTTTCTTGGTTGCTTCTCGACCGCCATGATGCTCGCCGGATGTTTTCAACCTCCGGCACGACTTCCTGACGGGCTCTCTCCATCGAGTGTTATGCTGTCGGTAAGGAGGTCGTGAAGAACTCAATGGTCCCATGCTTACTTTTTCGAGTGATAACCAGCCCAATTTATTGGGAGACTGGCGGTTGGTCAGTCCTGGAGCATATCCTCATTTGGGTTGGCTCTTAGTCGAGTGGTAACTGTAAGTGTATAGTAGTCGGCTCAACATGGAGCGTACCTTCGATTAGTTTAGTGATGCCCATACCCGATCGTGTCGGCGCATAGCTTGGCCCGTCGTGGGGCGCAGCATCATTTCGCTTTTAGCTGAGTGGTACCTGTACGTGTACAGCAGTCGGCTCAATGTGGAGCGTACCTTGGATTAGTTTAGTGATGCCCATACCCGATCGTGTCGGTGCATAGCTTGGCCCGTCGTGGGGTGCACCATCATTTGGCTTTTAGCCAAGTGGTACCTGTACATGTACAGCAGTCGGCTCAACATGGAGCGTACCTGGGATTATCCGAGTGGTACCCATACCCAATAATGTCGGCGCATAGCTTGGCCCTTCATGGGGCGTACCCTCTGAATCTTTGACTTGAATCCACTCGTAATACCTGATTCCGTCTTGCGGCAACCAGCGAATGACCCGACATGGGCGTATTATGGGAGGACATTTCAATTTTCCATTTGGAAGGCATCCAGATCCCGTTCGGAATGGAAACCGGCGATTGACCCAACGTGGGGTGTTCCCAAACTGGGTTTTGTCTTGGTGACAACTGCCTACCACGGTCATGGTGTTCAGTTGGCTAGGTCAAGGTGGGGCGTGCTCTTGTCAGACCTGGTAGCGATGGGTGTGAGGAGGTGCGGTCCCCACTCCGAGCGGGATCCATCATCGCCCTTTATATTTCCGAGGCACCGCACAGGACTCGAGTCTTCCTTCGCACACCACGCCTCTGCTTCTTCGACTCTGAAAAGTTCATTGCCCTCCTTGCGAGCTTCATTGCTAGGGTTAGCCGCCACCGCATTTTTCCCCTCGCGCCGCCGACGATTCCTTCTGACAATGTCGACTCCTCCTTCCCAAGACACCTCCACGCCGCCTCCGACTCATGATTGGGTCCCATCAACACTAACAGAGGCGCACCTGGACACGATGGTCACCCTTGGAGTTATGCCACCGGCGACATTGATCAGCGCTCACCCGGCTTGGGGTGAGTCTTATCCCACCCCTCACCCTGAGGAGATCGTCGTCTTCGAGTCCTTCTTCTGATGCGGGTTTGGGCTTCCGACCAGCGGCTTTTTCTGTGGGCTCCTTTATTTTTCTGGCATCGAGTTGGTTCATTTGAATCCCAACTCAATTCTCCACATCGCCGTCTTCATTCATCTTTGCGAGGTGTTTCTTGGCATTCGCCCGCATTTTAATCTTTTCTGTCAACTTTTTTTCCTCAAGCCCTTCCGACCAGGAGCTCCCGTAAGGCAGTCGGTGGAGCCGGATTCCAGCTGAGAGATGGGATGAGGAAGCTTTATTTTGCCATTCCCTTTAGGACTTCAAATAAGGGTTGGCACCGGGAATGGTTCTATTGTGTCAATCTTGATCCTTGCCTTCCTTCCTTCTCCGAGGAGCCCCCGAGGGTTTCTTCTTCTTGGACCGCAGTCCCTCCGGACCACGAGATGGGGTAGGTCAACGAGCTCCTGGTCTTGATCTGCGACCTGAAGGAGGCAGGTTTGACCGGCGTCGAGATCCTTTCTAACTTCACCATTCGTGGGTGCAACCCATCAAGGAACGAGTCTTCCTGGGATATTAATACAGGGAGAACGACCCGATACGGGAGGTCTCCAAGGATATCGAACAAGATACGCTCATCATTCGGATGAGCAATCTTCTGGCCCCGGATGTCTCAATCCTTCCCCAGGGTATTCCAAGGGCCTTCTACCTAGTGAATCCCCTCCTGAGGTGAGTGCTTCAAGCTTACTGATGTTCGGTTATTGCTCACCAGCCGACTGCTGACTGATGCTGTACTTGCTGTTCTTCACAAGACCGTGTTGCTTTTTCTTCGGATCCCCCCTTCCTCACTCTCCTCTATGCCAGAGCGCCGCGGCGAGGTGGCCCACCGATCCCTGATCGGAGGAACCAAGCGCGAAGAGGAAAGAGCCTGCAACTGAGGGTGATGCCGAGCGGGTGCCGGTGCCACAACGCCCCTCCAAGGGCCCGACTATCCGGAACCCCATGGGGACGTATATCAAGAAGCCGACGCCTTGACCTCCCTAGGCCCGAGTGATCCCGGACTCCTCGAGTGGTTCAACCACTCGGAAAGGGCGCGGAATGAGGATAAGGAGATCCGACAGGTTAGTTCCCCTATCACTCTTTGTTCTTGTTTCCTTGGCATGCGCTTGACTTTTCCTCCGGCGATCAGGGCGCCGAGAGCGGGTATCCCCATGAAGGTCCCCGACTACTGCACCTCCAGGAGATGCAAGCCAGGAGGGAACGGTCCCACCGTCATTGCTACACCTCTGAAGAGCAAGCAGCTCCAGAACGGGCGAGCTTCACTGCACGCCGCAGGCCTGGTGACTCAGGCGACTCGCCGCCACCTCTTTGGGGTGCCCGAAAGCAGGCCGAGGCAAGCGGCACCGAGGCCGCCGCCAGCTCCTCCCCTCCCGTGGAGGAGATTCCCCGATGACCCTCCCATCCTGCACCCAGCCCTAAGCCTCCACTCCGGATTTTATTCTGCCACGAGGATAAGTGGAAGACTTTCGGTGAGGGGGATGAGAATTTGAGGGAGGAGCTTTACCAAAATGCCATCAGAGGCACCAAGCTGATCCGGGTAAGCCGTCTTCTTCTTCTTCTATTGTGCCGAGTGGTATGTGTTCTTCATTCTCCCGAAATCCTACTGGAGCTGGGGGACCGCTCCAAGCAGAGGGACGCCCTCCTCAAGGAAATACTCCACAAGGTTAGGGAGCACGAGGAGTATGAGGCCGACTTGGAGCACGTCCGACGTGACAGCGAAGCCGAGCAGCAGAAGCTCCAGGCCCAAATCCAAACCTTGACGGAGTCGCTTTAGGGTGAGTATTCCTCCAATTGCTTAGTCGTCGCCTTGATTGTTATCGTCTTCTGACTTCGTTCATTGCTTTAGCTGAACAGTCCACTGCTTCTAGCCTTCGCGGGTAGGTCCAGGCGCTGAAGGATTCTGAGTCCCGAACTCGGGCCGACAACTCTAAGCTGGCGTAGGAGCTGGAAGGTATATATATCCCAACTCGGCGCTACATCCCTCGTGTTTGCGATGCCTCTAATGACAATCTGACTGGTTTGCAGAGAACAGGAGAAAGTCGCAGACACAGTTTGATGTCCTCAATGGAGAGATCAAGACTGGTCACGAGCTTCGCGACAAATATCGTGACTCCGTCAAAGAAATAACTGAGTTCCTGAGCCCTGGAGGAGCTGAGCCGACCAACGAGGATGAAGCCCTTTCTTTGCTATCAACGGGTCCCGAGAGGCTTAGAGCTCACATTCGGGAGACGTCGATCATGAGCGCTAACCAAGCGTTGGCCATCATGAAGTCACTCTATCCCAGAGTGGAGCTGGAGGCCGTCAAGGAGGGCTTTGCCTGCTCCGTCGACGATGATCAAGCTGTCGCCCTTCTTGATGAAGTTAGGGACGTGGCCTCCTCCTTGGCAGAAAATCTGAACTTGGATCTTTTGTAAATATTGACCCGAATTGTAATTATTGCACTTCTTTTGATGTGATTATTGTTGATCATGAGTAGCTTCACCGCGCCCGAAGGAGTTTTCTCACGCTTCATGCGCTGTCAGTGTTTCGCTTGATCTCCCGTGCTAGTGCATTTTTAATGTTGCCTTGGCACCCGTGTGTCCTCAGAGGCATTTAGACTTTCCGTAGAGGTACGACTTGGGCTGTAGGCCTTAGGCTATATATAAGGGCGCCACCGCTACTAGAGCGATCACCCATTCTTCACATCTTCACCTCTTCACTTCTTCAAGGCTTTCAAAAGTCTTCTAATGGCGTCTTCCTCTAGCTCTGCCATTTATGGCGACGATGCAGCTCCGCCCTTGCCTCCGCCTTCGGTGGAGGAGTTAAACTTTGACTTCAGTGATGACGCTCCTGGCGGCGAAGTAGCTCCACCCTCGCCTCCGCCTCCGGCGCTGGGGGTGGACGAGGAGGAGCTCTGGGCGGACTATGATCCCGCCCTTGCTGAGCTAGCGGAGGAGGAAGTCACACCGCGACGCCGCGTAGTGGAGGTCTGCTGAGGTCGTCCCAGCTCTCTTCGAGGTCATCGACATCCTTGTCGAGGCCTTGGGCCGTGCGCGTCGCACCGCTTAGGTTTGGCTTCTTTTCAAGACATGTGCATATGTAAAAATATGTAATTGGACATAATGTTCAATATATATCTGCGATGCTATATATTTTTGTGGTTTTTTGAATCCATCTGAGTGCACGTTGTCTTTTTGTTTGATCTCTCTGCCCGACTAGCCTAGCCCCCGAGTGTCAGGAGTAAGCGCGTGGCTCCTTTTCTCAGACATGCATCAGGGTAGCTAGATTTCATCGTTCAGAGTTTCACTAGTCGAAGTTAACTGCACTCGGATTTAGCCGCAATCGCTAGGAAAAAAAGGCAAAGAGAATGTCGAAAGGTAGGTGTTTGCATTCGGACGCTGTTAGGTGTAGCCCCCGACTTACTGCTTAGTTGAGAATCAATTAAGTTGTAAGTCAAGAACATCCTTAATTACAATGACACAATGAAATGCATATTTAGGTGTAAAATCGACGTAGCTATTCTATGTTCCAAGTGTTGCCGAGTGCTACGCTGTCTTCTCGCTTGAGCCGGTAAGTCCCCGGGTGCACCACTTCGTTGACAATGTAAGGGCCTTCCCAGCTTGGGGAGAGCTTGTGCTCACTTTTCTGATTCTTTCTAAGAACTAGGTCCCCTTTAGAGAAAGCTCGGCCCCGAACATTCCGATCATGATAGCGGCGCAAACCCTGGAGGTACTTAGCCGACTAGATTGATGCGATGTCTCTAGCTTCCTCCAGCTTGTCGAGATCTTCCAGTCAGCCTTCTTCTGACTCGGCTTCCTTGTAGCTCTGAACCCATTTGGATCCGAATGCCAACTCGGTAGGTAGGACCACCTCCGAACCATATACTAGGAAAAAAGGTGACTACGGTAGAGTCTCTTTGGTAGTTCTCAGCCCCTAGAGCACCAAGGCAATTTTTACCCATCTTGTCAGGTATGGTTTGAGACAATCAAATATTACGGCCTTTAGGCCTGCAAAGACTATGCCATTGGTCTGCTCAACTCGCCTACATTCGGGGATGGCCCACGGAGGCGAATCAAATCTTGATGCCGAGCTCTTCTGAATTGGGTGCCGTTGTCAGTGATGATCCTGTTCGGCACATCGAATCTGACGACAATTTCTTAAAAAAATTATCTGGCTTTGACTGTAGTGATCGTGGCAACCGGCTTGGCCTCAATCCATTTGGTGAATTTATCGATGGCAACGAAGAGGAAAGCAAATCCACCTTGGGCCTTTTTGAAGGGTCCGACTATGTCGAGCACCCAGACTGTGAACAGCCAAATGATCGGAATGGTCTGACACTCTTGTGCCGGTATATGAATCTGCTGTGCAAAAAACTGACAGCGTTTGCATGTGCGGACAACATGTTCCGCGTCTGTTACAGCAGTTGGCCAGAAAAAACCTTGACGATAAGCTTTACCCACTAAAGTACTTGATACTGCATGATATCCGTAGATTCCCGAGTGAATTTCTCTGAGGAGGTTCTTCCCTTCTTGCTCTGGTATGCACCGCCTGAGGACCCCGGAGGCGCTCTTTCGAAAGAGTTCCTCCCTGACCACCACAAAGCTCTTGCTTCACCGCATGATGCACTCAGCCTGTACGCGATCCTCAGGGAGCTTTCCCTCAAAAGATAATCCAGATAGGGCTCTGTCCAGTCGGGGTTGATGACCAAGACTTCTGCCTCGGCCGACTTCTCCCCTGATTTGCCCGACTCCCGCTGTCAGCTTGTTGTTGGCTTGTGAAGCTATTCGACAAAGATTCCGACTAGAACTGTTGCCCGGCTGGAGCCTAGCCTGGTGAGCTCATTAGCTGCTTCGTTGTCCCGGTGAAGCACATGAGTGAGCTCCAGCCCGTCGAACTTGTCCTCCAGCTTACGCACCTCCTGGCAGTACGCAGCCATGCTGTCATCAACGCACGACCACTCTTTTTGCACTTGGTTAATCACCAGCTGAGAGTCTCCGCGAACCATCAGTCATCGGATACAGAGCGATATGGTGATACGGAGACCGTGTACGAGTGCCTTGTACTCGACGGCGTTGTTTGATGCCGAAAAATGGAATTGAAGGACATATTTCAGCCTTTCCCTCGTCGGAGAGATAAGCACCACGCCAGCCCCCGCGGCGCTCAGCTTGAGAGAACCGTTGAAATACATCGTCCAGTATTCGAGATCCTCCACAGCCGCGGGATCTTGCAACTCCGTCCACTCAGCGACGAAGTCGGCGAGCGCTTGAGACTTGACGGCTGTCCGAGGCTTGAAGGAAATTTCGAAGGCGCCAAGCTCGACCACCCATTTCATGATTCTCCCAGTGGCCTCCTGATTGTGGAGTATATCCCCAATCGGGAAAGATGTAACCACTGAAAATGGATGCTCTTGAAAGTAATACTTGAGTTTACGCGAGACGAGCAATACTGCATATAGAAACTTCTGCACTTGAGGGTATCATGTCTTGGATTCGCCCAATACTTCGCTGATGAAATAGACCGGGTGCTGAATTCTCTGCAGGTGTCCCTCCTCCTCCCGTTCCACAACAATTGCAGCGCTAACTATGTGAGTCGTTGCCGCTATGTAAAGCAGGAGGGATTCCTCTGGCGCTGGCGCGACCAATATCGGAGGTGTGGTCAGGAGTGCTTTCAGGTCCTCGAAAACCTGCTGTGCCTCGGAGGTCCATTGAAAGCGGTCTTATTTCTTCAAGAGTTTGAAGAAGGGCATTCCCCGAGTGCCCAGGCGAGCGATGAACCGGCCGAGTGCCACCATGCACCCTGTGAGCTTCTGGACTTCCTTCTGGCAAGTTGGCGACTTCATCTTTAGGATAGCGTTGATCTTCTCGGGGTTTGCCTCGATACCGCGATGAGACACGATAAATCCGAGTAGCTTCCCCGAAGGAACCCCGAAGACGCATTTCTCCATGTTGAGCTTCATCTTGTAGGCCCTTAGGCTTTCAAACGTCTCGGTCAGATCAGATGTGAGATCTTCCTTCGCTCAGGTTTTGACCACAATTTCGTCTACGTATGCCTCCACGTTGCGTCTGAGTTGAGAGTGAAAACACCACTATATAGCGCGTTGGTAGGTCGCGCCAGCGTTTTTCAACCCGAACGGCATTGTGATGTAGCAGTATGCGCCGAACGGAGTGATGAATGAGGTCTTGATGCAGTCTTCTTCCTTCAGCCTGATTTGGTGGTACCCTGAGTAGGCGTCTAGGAAGCTCAAGAGTTCGCACCCAGCGGTCGAGTCCACTACTTGATCGATGCGGGGCAACCCAAAGTGATCCTTCGGGCATGCCTTGTTGAGATCAGTGTAATCAACGCACATGCGCTAATTTTTATTCTTCTTGCGTACAAGGACCGGTTTCGCCAACCAGTCGGGATGACACACTTCTTTTATGAAATTTGCAGCTAAAAGTTTGGTGATCTCCTCTCTGATGGCGTCGCGGTGATCTTGTGCGAACCATCGAAGCCACTGCTTGATGGGCTTTGCTTTTTCGTCAACTTTGAGAGAGTGCTCGATCACCTCCTTAGGAACATCGGGCATATCGGATGGCTTCCATGCGAAAATATCCCAGTTTGCCCAAAGGAAAGCGACGAGCGCATCTTCCTATTTGGGATCAAGCCCTGTCCCAATCAAGGCCGTCTGGGCCGAGCTGGATGGATCGAGTATCACCTTCTTGACTCCTTCATCAGGCTTCATGCCCGACTTGGCTTGCTTTGCGGCCGGGACATCGCCTTCACCCTGTGGGAGGGCAGCCGCCAGCCGGATCTTCTCAGTATTAGCCGTCGCCACCAACAACTCGGCCAGGTCGCAGCTCTCCCTATCACATGCGAAGGACTGCTTGATGTCCCCACGGACCGTGATGACGCCGTTTGGCCCCGACATCTTCAGTGTTAGGTACGTGTAGTGGGGGACGGCCATGAATCTGGCCAAGCCCGGCCTTCCCAAGATGGCATGGTATGCCGTCTCGAAATCAGCCACCTCGAAGTTCAGGTACTCCGTCCGGTAGTTGTTCTTGGATCCGAACGTCACCGGTAGTGTGATCTATTTGAGTGGTACCGTCGAGGTCCTGGGGATTACCCCGTGGAATGGTGACGATCCACGCTTCAACTCAGAGCGAGGGATCTTCATATCATCGAAGGTTTTGGAGAAAAGGACGTTGAGCACACTTCCTCCGTCGACTAGCACTCTCTTGAGCCTGACACTGCGAATGACGGGATCTAGGACCAGGGGATATCTTCCCGAGAATGGGATGCAGTCGGGGTGATCCGAGCGATCAAATGTGATCGGGACCTCGGACCACCTCAGGAATTGGGGCGTCGCCGGTGTTACTGCGTTGACCTCCCAAGTGGTAAGCTTCTGCTTCCGCTTGGACTTATACGCAGCCGAGCCTCCGAATATATAATTGAGCTCGCGCTCGGTCATCTGGTGGATCTAGCTTCTTCGCTGCCACGCCCTTGCCTCGGTTTGCCCTATTGCTACTCTCCCGGGCAAACCTCTTCAAGGTGTAGCAGTCCTTGGCTGCATGCTTCCCCTAGGGGTGGAAAGGGCAGATAGAATCCATTACCTCATCGTAGTCGTTGCTCCGTGGCACTCGAGGTCAGCCATGCTCGGCTGCAGCGACTAGCTCCCCGGGTCCACGCTTCTTATCCCTTTGCTTGGAGGACTCGGGGTGGTCCTTCTTATCCTTCTACCGCGGGCGGACTTCCTGACGTTCCGCCAGGGCTTCCGAGGCCGTGGCATAGCGATCGGCCAAGGCGAACATCTCCTTAACGGTGGTTGGCAGACTCGGGCATCTTCTTGATCAAGTCGGCATCGTTGATTCCCTTTTGGAAGGGCAGCTATGATGATCGCTTCTGAGGCATCCCGGAACGGTATTCTTCTTTTGCATGAAGTACCGAATGAATTCCCGCAGAGATTCATCCTTCTTCTGACGAAGTTGGTACAGGTCCCACGAGGTCCCAGGCTTCTCATAAGTGCCTTGGCAGTTTGAGATGAACTGCTTACAGAGATCTCCCCAGGAATCAATAGAACCCGCTGGGAGTCCCGTGAGCCAAGCCTGAGCTGATGCGGCGAGCGTGACCGGCAGGTAATTTGCCATCACGTTCTGGTCACCCCCGGCTGCTTTGACCGCGAGGGCATAAACCTGCAGCCATGCCTCCAGGTCTCTTTCCCCGTCGAATTTGACAATGCCCCTAGGGTTGAAGCCGTCGGGCCAAACCACTCGGCGGAGTTGGGGGGTGAAGGCGCGGACCCCATCAATGGGCCCGCTGCTGCGCCTTCGAGGTGATCGGCGCAGGGGCATCCCATCTCGGTGATCTCCATCGTCACTCCCGGCCCGACGACAATGATCCTTGCGCTCGGTATGGTCGTCGCGTCGGGCATTGCAATCGCCCCGGCCATCATAGCTGATGCCGAAACATTCATAGTCATCCTCACACCGGTGACTCCCTCTCTTCCCGTTCACCCCTCTGGCGTTAAGATCCAAGCGAAGATTGCGGTTGAGGCTGCGGCAGGCGTCTTCACCCTGGCGAAGCTCAAGCCGATGCCCCGGGGCCAACTTTGGGCAGTCCGCTGCCGGTCTGGGTAGCCGCCCGGGCACGAGAGTGTGCCTTCTCTGCGGGTGCTTCTTGGTTTTGCTGGACTGCTGCCGCCGTCACCATGGCCTTAACTTGGGCCACGATCTGGGCAGTGGGGCTGTCAGGACCAAGGATTGGCCCTAGGGTGTCGAGGAACGTCTTGGAGGTGACGATGTTCTGCTGTGGCATGTGGAAGACCAGTTGGTCCCCTTACTTCGCTTGCAGAAACTCCTCGTTGATGTTGCGCCCCCGATTCTAGAGGGAATTCGCGCGCTCCTCCTGGGTCACGTGACGGAGACGCTCTGCTTCCGCGGCATCTGCGGCTTCTTGGTGGTGCAGGGTATCGGTCCGATCATCCTCGATCGTGAAGAAGCCACGTAAGGCTCCTTGAGAGCAGGTGGCCGCAATGCCCTTCGATCCAGACCGGAGCTCGGATGAGGGAGCAATGGGAGCTTTGCTACGGTGGGTTGAACCCAGCCACGAGAGAGGACGAAGCTACCAAGACCGTTTATGATTTAAGTCCGAGCTTCCAAAGCGGAAGACCTGGCTGGGGGTGAAGGAGATGGTGATCCCGCTGGGTGCCGCCATCAAACTCGGGAAGAATGATCTTCGCGCTGCCCCTACCTGGCGTGCTAACTGTCGATATTTATGATCGTCAATAAAGAAGAGTGAACGGGGCAAGGCAGAAGATCTGACCTTGATGGTAATGCAAGACACGAGGAGATTTATCCAGGTTGGGGCTCTCTAATGGAGATAATACCCTAGTCCTACGTTCGGTGTTTCTTGGTGTATGGGAGTGTGTTCTTTCTTACATGTCTTTCTCTTCCCCTCTTTCTCTCGAAGCTCCCCTCCTCTTTATACAGCAGAGGAGGGTTGCCTGTGTACAGTAGTGGAGGTTGTTGAAGCATAATAGAGAGGGCGGTTGGGCGCAGAGGAGAGATTGTCCTGTGCATGGCCGACGAGCCTGATGTCTGCAGAGGCAGAGCCGCCTTTGCAATGGCAAGCAGCGCTACCCACCTAACTTTGTTGCACGCTTCCCGGTATTTCACTTGCTGCGCACGGCTGAGACCTTCCGAAAGGTCCCTCTTCGGCATAATTGGCCTGGCCCATCCCCTTGGGATAATCCGGATGGTCCATTAAGCAAATACCCGGGATCCATGAATTCCACATCCACTCTTCTAGGATAGGTTACCACCTATGCGATCCACTCAAATGGGTATGAGCCCCGTTCCCTTAGATGCTGCAAGGATGGCCTTCTGCGCCACTCCTTTGGTGAAAGGATCAACCAAGTTTCTTTCAGACTGGATGTATTCTACAGCAATTACACCTATCTCTCTGGCATGCCTTAACAATTTTAATCGCCTCTTTATATGTCTTGACGACTTCATATTATCTTTTTGACTCTTCACCTTCACCAAAACGGTTTGGTTATCACAATAGGTAAGAATAGCTGGAATTGGCTTTTCCAGCACTGGTAGGTTAGAAAGGAGCTCTCTAATCCATTCTGCCTCTACAGTTGCTGAGTCAAGAGCTACCAACTCAGCCTCCTTGGTGGATCGTGTAAGAATGGTCTGTTTGGAAGACCTCCATGATATAGCCCCACTTGCTAGAGCGAAAACATAGCCACTCGCAGCCTTCATGTCATCCAAGTCACTAATCTAGTTAGAATCACTGAATCCTTCTAGGACTATAGGATGACTAGAACAGTGTTCCCAAATTCATTGTTCCTTTTAAATATTTAATTACTCTCTCTAGTGCGATCCAATGATTATCTCGTGGGTTGGACATATAACGACTCAACCTGCATATAGCATATGTGATGTCTAGCCTAGTTGCACTAGCTAAGTACATTAGGGAACCAATAATTTATGAATATCTTAGTTGGTCTTTACCTTGACTCAAGTTCTTTTTCAACTTAGTGTTTGGATCATAGGGTGTGGTAACTGGCTTGCAATCTACAGAGCCAAAGCGATTTAGCACTTTGTCCACATAATGGAATTGAGACAGTGTAATCCCATTCTCACCCTTTATAAGCTTCATGTTTAAGATCACATTAGTTTCACCCAGATCTTTCATATCAATGTTCTGGGAGAGGAACGACTTTGTTTGATTAATTACATCCATATGGGTCCCAAACAATAATATGTCATCTACGTATAAACATAGAATGACACCTTCACTCCCTTTGAATCAATAGTACACACACTTGTCCGCTTCGTTTACACAAAAGCCAACAGAAGTCATTGTACTATCAAATTTCTCATGCCATTGTTTGGGAGCTTGTTTTAGACTATATAAGGATTTAATCAATTGAGACACTTTGTTTTCCTATCCTTTTACCACAAATCCATCTGGCTATTGCAGATAAATCTCCTTGTCCAGCTCTCCATTTAAGAAAGCGGTCTTTACATCCATTTGATGTACTCAGAGTTTATATGAAGCTGCCAGTGCCAAAAGCACTCGGATTGTGGGTAATCTGGCCACATGAGAGTAAGTGTCAAAATAGTCTTCGATCTTTTTTTGCGTAAAGCCCTTAGCCACCAAATGGCCCTTGTACTTTTCAATATTACCATCGGGCCTACGCTTTCTTTTAAAGATCCACTTGCAGTCCACTAGCTTGCAACTGATTGAAAGATCTACTATCTCCTAGGTGGAGATGATAGAATCCATCTCACTCTGGACTGCCTCCTTCCAGTACTCTACGTCTAGCGATGCATATGCCTCTGGAAGACTTCGTGGCTCATCATCCATGACATAGGTGACATAGTCATCGCCGAAGGACTTTTCAGTCCTTTGCCTCTTACTCCTTCTCAACTCCAATTCTGGAGCCATGTCATCCACGCTAGAAGGAATAGAGTGTTCATGAGAACCATTATGCATGCTATCTTCTTTTGCTCTGATAGGAAAGATATTCTCAAAGAATGTCGTGTCACGGGACTCCATTACAATATTTATTGCAATATCTGAAACCTTGGACTTGACCACTAGAATTCTATAAGCTGAGCTCTATTGATCATAACCAATAAAGACACAATCTATAGTCTTTGGACTGAGCTTCCTTTTCTTCGGAAAAGGTACATGAACCTTGGCCAAACAGCCCCAAGTCCGAAGAAATGACAAGTTAGGTTTTCTCCCTTTCCATCCTTCATAAGGTGTAACCTCAAGATTGCGAGGTGCAGCCCTATTTAGGACATAATTAACTGTGAGAGCAGCCTCACCCCACCATGAGTTAGCCATACCTGTAATTTGGAACAAAGTATTCACTAAGTTACAAATAGTTTGGTTCTTTCTTTCAGCCACTCCATTGGATTGAGGTGAGTATAATAGTGTAAACTCATGTATTATACCACTCATGTATTATACCACTTCCTTCACAGTATTGAGAGAATTCCTTAGGAATATATTCTCCTCCCAGTCTGACCTTAATTTATTTGTTGTCTTTTCTACTTGATTTTCAACTTCAGCCTTATAGATTTTAAAGTACTCTAGTGCCTCATCTTTGGTTTTAAGTAAATAGATGTAACAAAATCTAGTTGCATCATCTATGAGAGTAAAGAAATTTTTTTGCCACCTTTAGTTATTATACCATTCATTTCACGAATATCAGAATGGATTAATTCAAGAGGTAAGGTGGTTCTACCCTCAACCGTATGAAACGGTTTTCGAGGCTACTTAGCTTGAACACACACCTCACATTTGTGATTTTTCTCATACTTATATTTAGGAATAATTTCCATGTTGCTCAACCGCTCAATGGCTTCATGATTAACATGACATAGATGAGAATGCATAAGTCATTATTGTTATCATGATATGAAGACTGAAAAACATTTACATTATTATTAAGAGTAGAAATGCAGAACTTCCCTCCGCAATCATAGCCTTTTCCTAAGAACAAACCAAATTTGGTCAACATGACCTTATTGGACTCAAAGACTATCTTTATTCCTTGCCGGCATAGCATTGACCCGCTCAACATGTTGCGGGTCATCGCAGGTATATACACTACGTCCTTAAGAACAAGCATCTTGCCTGAAGTTAGCTCCAGACTTACTTGTCCTATCCCACACACTGCAACTGCTGCATCGTTCCCCATCAGAATGGTTCCACCTGCTACATCCTAAAAAGAGGAGAAACAAGTCTGATCAGTGCATATGTATCTAGTAGCACCTGTATCGATCCACCAATCAGAAGATGAATCTGCCATAAAGTCCAAAGGTACATACCCACTAGTGGAAGTGCTTGCACCAGGATCTCTGGTCTCTGCAATAGCCACATGCACCTGAGCCTTAGCCACCTTTTGCTGTTCAGGCATTGGCCCCTTCCATCTTCGGTTGCGGCACTGATTGGCTTTGTGGCCAGGCAAGCCGCAAACAAAATAGGCAATTTCCGTCTTCTTCTTTTTCATAATTTTAGTCTTGACATTGTTCATAGCAGGTAACTTCTTGATATTCTTCATATTCTTGCCTCTGAGGCTTAATTGTGTCGGAGGACACAGAAGCCATTGATAGACAAATCGGATTTCTGGATTGTTGAAAAACATGCGATATTAAGAGCAATATTTTCTTGATTATTCCATATAATAATATGAGAAACAACACATAAACCATGATCATTTGAAATGACATAAATGGCAATAGACCGCATAAAGGCAATTTTATGTCATTCATATAAAGAATCATGTCTACCATGGCAATATGGAGTTGAATAAAATTGATTGCCCATAGATTTTTTAGGGTATATTTGAAGGTCATAAACCTTCAACAACAATTGTAACACCCTGGTGCTAAACGCGCCACGGATGCTACCAAAACCCTAAATAACGACTGAAATCAACCCCTAAAATCTAAAAAAAACCGGCTTAGAAACTAAGCCACCGAAATTTACAAAAAAATTCGGCATGACCTCCCTAGAAAGGAGGACATCCACTCAGCAGACAAATAAACAGTAGCAGTTAATATAGCAAATACACATAACCAGGAGGAAATATTCTAGCAGATCCTTAGATAATCAATCACACATCCAACCGGCAATTAGTAAATTACACCACCACGAACAACACATTACAATTGACTTAAATACATCCGAGCTTTATGAATTAATTAAATGAGATGGTGGTGACCGAAGTCGTGCACGTGCTACTACTCCCATCCATGCATGCCATTTTAAGTGTACCTGCAACAGCACAAACAACAAGCATGAGTCGATGACTCAGCGAAGTACATCAACGAATAAATTCATAATCAATCACATTTCCTACTTAAAAGCATAGCAACCATTCTTAAATAAGTACAGCAAGTAGTTAAAATAGAAGTATCACAACTAATACTCCAAAACCAACCCCATGCTCGTCTTTGATGGAGTTCACAACTCCACGACAATGAAGCATAACATATAACATGAAAACATAAATCATATCTTGCAACCAGACATGAAAATACAGAATATGAACAATCCATACACAGACATAAAAATACAGAATATGCATAATCCATCACACAAACATGAGAATACAGAATCTGAATAATCCATCACACAAACATGGAAATACAAAATATGCATCATACATCACACAAACATGGGAACACAGAATCTGGATAATCAATCACATTTTTACAATCATGTAATGCATTATGCATGCTCACCTGTTTCAATTCATTACTAAACTCCGACACATATCTCTTTAATCTTTTTGGATGAGGCCACGACTTGATCCAACTCGACACCTTTCCATTTAACTCAAAATCATCGTATAATGCAATGCAGATGCAAATATGCCACACAAAAGAAGAGTCTCATATCCATACATCATAATCAACTCATAAAACATGATCCATCATTGACAATGCAATGCAGATTGCACAATTTCCATGCATATGATGCATCATGCATGCTTATCTCCTCTTTTAGCACATACTGGGGTATGGCCGAGTGCACACCCGCTTGTGCACCCTCTCATTCCCTTCCACCCCGTGGTGGAGGGTGCCTACTCTTACTGACTCGCTCCCATACAACCACTTATATGGGACTACGAGGTAGGACTTTCGTGCCCACTACATGTGAGCACAAAGGCCCACATCAGAATGGGTCGCCTCTTCCATCATGAATGCACAATGCAATTTACAAGAATGAAATGCAACCCTTCAATCATTGCCACTCACTAACATAGCCATAACCACTCACATAAACCTAGCCAATTCTCACATTCATGAGTTGCCAGCGATACTAGATTAATCCGATTCAACAATAAGACATGGCAACCCATTACAGTGCTTCTGTCATACAATTAAATCATACGGCCACCAAACCACGTTCACCACAAAACACTTGCAATTAAATACTCACATATACTATCTCTAGAAATAACTTAACCATTTTAAACCAAACTCTGGTCAACTCCAATCACTCGATCAACATACTCACTATAATCAACCTTACTAAAAGCCCGTTTTCAATTAGAGTTCATCTAATTAGCAGAGTAACAATTAATTTAAGGGGCATCACATATGAACACACAACCACGCTCAATAACACAATGTACTTGCATCCATTCCCTTAACCATTTAATCATCGTAAGCATTTTCATACAATGAACCATCTTCAAGCTATATCCAGTAAAGCTTACCTCTTGCGTACTCATCGGCAATTACGTACGCTAAAGGCATACAATCAATTAATCCTCCTAGCCAAGATCTAGGGAATGCACTTGCCTTTTATCGACGAAGAATGAAGTGGCATACGGTAGAGGCCACTCCCGACAGAATCTTCTCTGCAATTAAACAATACCCATTCCACTTAAATTTATGCACAAATTAATATTTCTTGTAAACTAAGCCTTATCTTTTGAATAACAATTACAGGGGCTCATACATAAATAACACATATGTGTATATTCCAAACCACAATAAACAACAGCACACAAAATCTTCAAGAACCTAATACTGGTATACATAAGTAATTGGTATGCATCAGTAACAAATCCACATATACAATACATATACAACTACTGTTTATTAACCAAGAGTTCGCAATCAATAATTCATGAACAATTATCGCGGCACATTCGAAAATTGTAGCACCTCTCCTGGACCCTTCACACAAAGAATGGATGATACTAGATCTGAAGAGAATGAATTCACACAAAGAATGCTGCTGCAACGCACCTTGCACTATTTGTGTGATTGTCCAACTCAAATTGTACTTACCACAACAGGGTGGGAAGTGAATACAACACTAACTTTGCCAACTGGTTAACTGATTCTTTGCTTAACATGATTCTGGAAGACATATGTTTCAGAGCTATCTTCTAAGAGTAAGTAAATCTTTCAAATTAAGAGCAATCAAGTGGGGCTTACTCAGTTCATTCACATGTGATTCTTTTCCCCTTTTTTTTCAAAAAGGGGGGATCAATATGTGCAGTAATTAAGCACAACCTTAAATAAAAGGTAAAATCAGAGAAGTGGTATAAGTTGATGCGAGTCATGAAACCTATTTTCAGCATCATTCGTTCGAAATCACCGAAAGTAAAATCACATTGTAAACTAGCTCACAATAGTAAAATAGAACTAGCACAGCTAGCTCACTATTAATCTAGAGGACGAATCACAACACAAAAGCTCCCATAGCATTTCCATTTCATGCCCAAAGTAATAAAAATCAAAGGCACAAGCATAACCAGCACGATGATCAAACAACAGATGACCTTATGGTTTATAAGATCAAACAATATAAACTCAAGCATGCCAAAACATATCATCCTCATGAAAACCTAGCTAGGCATTTCATCAAACACCATATGGGCAATCTAATTCCCCCCCAAAATTTATACCTCAAAGCTATTTCCATGGAGGAAGGAAGGGGTGGGGGAGGTGCTAGCCGGAGGGTTGTCGTGCCCGCATGAAAGGGAACCCGAGGCAAGACTCTGCTGCCGGAGGGCGGCTTGCCGCCAGCCGCAATGCTCGGTTACTCTTGGCATCGCCGGCGGGGAGAGGAGAAGGCACCGAGCTGCTGGCTGGACGGGCAATCGCTGCTTCTTGCTTTGTTGCCCAAATGCCGCCGCCGAGCCAGAGGGAGTCGGCTGGAAGGGAGGAACCAGGCGACGCCAATGAGGAGACTCTACTGGCTCGGCAGCGCAAGGTGGATTCATCGGGAGCGGCAAAGACTTGGCAAAGGTGGGCAGGCTCGGCAGGCGGGCGACGCCGGGCAAGACTTCGGAGGAAGAGAAGAAAGGCGCCGATCCTCGAAGTAGCCGCCAGAGGAGAACGATGGGGCGCACGCTAGAAAAATCGGCAGAAGAAGAAGCTTGGCAGAGCATTCCTAGCCACTCATTTGGAAGAGAGAGATGTGAGGTTAGGAAAAGTAGGTAGCGAGAGGAATTTACAAAAATACCCCTCCCAAAACCTAAAACATTTAATCCCAACACCTCCAGAAGGCCAACCTCCTCCAAGATCACCTGCCAGACGGGCCCAGCTCACCCGACTGAAGGCACAAAAATTTGGAGTGAGGCTTTGCAGTATTACACTCTCCCCCCTTAAAGGAATTCGACCCCGAATTCGGAGAATGCCAACTATTCAAATCAAAGACACAAAGGTCTTAACATCTTTCCCAACTCAAAACACTCACGCAAAACTCCAACGGCTACAAACAATAACAAAACCTCAAATCCAACGACTAACAAAACGATTGACTTAGCTCAGTTAAGTGCAACTTCTCATGCAAGAACTCAGTCAAAGTAAATCAATAGGTCAAAATCCCAAGGGGTCACTGCCCAAGGTAAATGCTCACCACCGAACATTACACACCAAATTATGAAATCTTTCGCTGCAATCATTTTAACCCAAAAACTCAGTCGCATGCTAGAAATGGTGACATAATTACCATCGACTTCCAAGTAGGTCACTACTAAGGGTTAAACGAGCACCACCAAGGAACCACATCAAAAGTATAATCCCCAATCATTATCCACCCAAAATCGCTCAATTCTCATTAGCAAGGCTAACCACTTCCATCCTCTTCAAATAAAGTGATAAAATGCACACCAAGGAGAACTCAACTTTCAAGAAAAACACTGCATTGAACTTGTATAGCTGCAAACCCAATAACCAAAGAAAACCCAATTCTCAATATTGTATTCAACACTATACCGTAAGCTTCCATATTCTTTAACTCCAGCTAGAACGCAAAGGAAATACAATTCCCTTTTTGACCAAATGAACCATGTACAATATCTTGAACCCAAAGCATTAAAATCTACCTGAGAGAGGATCTTAATAAAGCCCAATCATCACTCATTTCTTCTCCCAAAACCAGATTGGCAAGAGAAGACCCGATTCTCTAACATCATAGAAATCGCCTTTAACACTCTTAAATTAATGCAATAAAATTTGATTCGGGGAGAACTCCAATTAAAGAGAAACCCCACGCAAATCGCGGACAAAAGCTCTTATAAGACCAAGAAACAACTCAGCTTACTTTAATCAAAGCAAAATCTCTCGCCAACACATTACACAACTCTACTCAAATCCGGCTCTAATCAACATGGAGTTACAAAACCCAATCTTTCTTTAATTACTTTCTACTATTCATCTAACCACCACTGGCCATAGTATCATCAAACCCTAACCGGATCTATCTCATAACAATCAACAAGGAGAACCACGTTCTCACTTCTTCAGCACAAATAACTTCTCAGTTAATTTAACACAAGACGCGTGTCATCCTTTACTTCGGTTTACTAACCATAACGAACCTCGATAAGATCTCCACTAGATATATTCCATAGATAAGGCTCCCAAGTATACACTTTCCAAGACAAAAACCCCATCATTCAAACAACCATTCCATATACTCATTCTTTAATTTCACATTGATTAAATCATTTTGTCGGTCCACCATTTAATTGACTCATGAACAATATAATTTAACAACTCTCATGCCTTTGCGCTAATATACTCCGGTACTTTACATCAACATCTGGCTATACTAAATTCATCCATAAAAGATTCTAGGCCCTCTCAATCCTGATCAACACTAGACTTACCGGAACACAAATTTTTTTGAACCTCCAAATAATTTCCTGACTCACAATCATTGTAATGACTCTGATCAACTTTTGCTTTAGAATCACCTACCATTCCAATTTAATCATGCGATACCATCCAATAAATTTGGTTGTCTTTAAATAACCAACAAGTTCTTCTTAACGAAATCAGTGACCCTCCTTATCTAGAAGCTCAACTACTCATCATACACTTAACGCTTTGATCATCCTCAAGGGTCACCTACCCAACCTTTAAAGGAAACCACAATTCTTAAGCATGAGCAACAACAAAACGTCTTTCTTTCCGGAAAAACTCAACCATAATCATAAGAGAATTCGACTCTCGAATTCCCAAACTCCGACGGAAACAACTCCTCAAACAAATCTCAATATTTACAACTTCTAGGAAGGAAAAGAGATGCATGGAAAAACCAAATGATCAACCAAATACTTCTCGATAAAACCTTAACACCGAAGATCCACACGATTTAAGTTTTGCACCAAGAAAACTTCAATAAGTTCCTTAAATGGAGAGAACAACAACCACAATAGTTTTCTCCACAAGGCAACCCAGGAAAACGACGACTCAAGAACGAGAGGTTCCCCAAATAGCAAGGGGTGGCACTAAAACCCACAACTCGGACAAATGAACAAGGTCGAAACCTTTCGACTTAACCAATAACATGAACATAAGCGTATTGACTCCAACAATCCTTTCATGGTCAAAGCAATATACAACAATAAATTTAGCACTCAACATTTAGGCGCAATGCAATGTACCCATACCCATCCTACTGTGCATCAGAGTGTGTCAAGTTTTAAATTAGTTAACCACTCTAATTCAGATTTTTTTAAGGTTATTGTTCAAGGACAAATTTTAAAGGAGTAGAAACCTATGCCATGTTTCTAATATCACGCAGCAAAATTTTAGTTTACTCTAGAGTTACTCACTACATTCAAATACAACGGACCTGAAGCCCGCTCTGATACCAACTGTAACACCCTGGTGCCAAACGCGCCACGGATGCTACCAAAACCCTAAATAACGACTGAAATCAACCCCTAAAATCTAAAAAAAACCGGCTTAGAAACTAAGCCACCGAAATTTACAAAAAAATTCAGCATGACCTCCCTAGAAAGGAGGACATCCACTCAGCAGACAAATAAACAGTTGCAGTTAATATAGCAAATACACATAACCAGGAGGAAATATTCTAGCAGATCCTTAGATAATCAATCACACATCCAACCGGCAATTAGTAAATTACACCACCACGAACAACACATTACAATTGACTTAAATACATCCGAGCTTTATGAATTAATTAAATGAGATGGTGGTGACCGAAGTCGCACGTGCTACTACTCCCATCCATGCATGCCGTTTGATTGTACCACAATAAAGACAAACAACAAGCATGAGTCGATGACTCAGCGAAGTACATCAACGAATAAATTCATAATCAATCACATTTCCTACTTAAAAGCATAGCAACCATTCTTAAATAAGTACAGCAAGTAGTTAAAATAGAAGTATCACAACTAATACTCCAAAACCAACCCCATGCTCGTCTTTGATGGAGTTCACAACTCCACGACAATGAAGCATAACATATAACCTGAAAACATAAATCATATCTTGCAACCAGACATGAAAATACAGAAAATGAACAATCCATACACAGACAAAAAAATACGAATATGCATAATCCATCACACGACATGAGAATCTGAATCTGAATAATCCATCACACAAACATGGAAATACAAAATATGCATCATACATCACACAGACATGGGAACACAGAATCTGAATAATCAATCACATTTTTACAATCATGTAATGCATTATGCATGCTCACCTGTTTCAATTCATTACTAAACTCCAACACATATCTCTTTAATCTTTTTGGATGAGGCCACGACTTGATCCAACTCGACACCTTTCCATTTAACTCAAAATCATCGATAATGCAATGCAGATGCAAATATGCCACACAAAAGAAGAGTCTCATATCCATACATCCTAATCAACTCATAAAACATGATCCATCATTGACAATGCAATGCAGATTGCACAATTTCCATGCATATGATGCATCATGCATGCTTATCTCCTCTTTAGCACATACTGGGGTATGGCCGAGTGCACACCGTCGGTGTGCACCCTCTCATTCCCCTTCCACCCCGTGGTGGATGGTGCCTACTCTTACTGACTCGCTCCCATACAACCACTTATATGGGACTACGAGGTAGGACTTTCGTGCCCATTACATGTGAGCACAGAGGCCCACATAAGAATGGGTCGCCTCTTCCATCATGAATGCACAATGCAATTTACAAGAATGAAATGCAACCCTTCAATCATTGCCACTCACTAACATAGCCATAACCACTCACATAAACCTAGCCAATTCTCACATTCATGAGTTGCCAGCGATACTAGATTAATCCGATTCAACAATAAGACATGGCAACCCATTACGATTATACGTCATACAATTAAATCATACGGCCACCAAACCACGTTCACCACAAAACACTTGCAATTAAATACTCACATATACTATCTCTAGAAATAACTTAACCATTTTAAACCAAACTCGGTCAACTCCAATCACTCGATCAACATACTCACTATAATCAACCTTACTAAAAGCCCGTTTTCAATTAGAGTTCATCTAATTAGCGAGTAACAATTAATTTAAGGGCATCACATATGAACACACAACCACGCTCAATAACACAATGTACTTGCATCCATTCCTTAACCATTTAATCATCGTAAGCATTTTCATACAATGAACCATCTTCAAGCTATATCCAGTAAAGCTTACCTCTTGCGTACTCATCGGCAATTACGTGCGCTAAAGGCATACAATCAATTAATCCTCCTAGCCAAGATCTAGGAATGCACTTGCCTTTTATCGACGAAGAATGAAGTGGCATACTAGAGAGGCCACTCTCCCATGAATCTTCTCTGCAATTAAACAATACCCATTCCACTTAAATTTATGCACAAATTAATATTTCTTGTAAACTAAGCCTTATCTTTTGAATAACAATTACAGGGGCTCATACACAAATAACACATATGTGTATATTCCAAACCACAATAAACAACAGCACACAAAATCTTCAAGAACCTAATACTGGTATACATAAGTAATTGGTATGCATCAGTAACAAATCCACATATACAATACATATACAACTACTGTTTATTAACCAAGAGTTCGCAATCAATACTTCATGAACACTTATCGCAGCACATTCGAAAATTGTAGCACCTCTCCTGGACCCTTCACATAAAGAATGGATGATACTAGATCTGAAGAGAATGAATTCACACAAAGAATCTTCACGCAACGCACCTTGCACTATTTGTGTGATTGTCCAACTCAAATTGTACTTACCACAACAGGTGGGAAGTGAATACAACACTAACTTTGCCAACCGGTTAATCGATTCTTTGCTTAACATGATTCTCGGAAGACATATGTTTGAGCTATCTTCTAAGAGTAAGTAAATCTTTCAAATTAAGAGCAATCAAGTGGGGCTTACTCGGTTCATTCACATGTGATTCTTTTTCCTTTTTTTTCAAAAAGGGGATCAATATGTGCAGTAATTAAGCACAACCTTAAATAAAAGGTAAAATCAGAGAAGTGGTATAAGTTGATGCGAGTCATGAAACCTATTTTCAGCATCATTCGCTCAAATCACCGAAAGTAAAATCACATTGTAAACTAGCTCACAATAGTAAAATAGAACTAGCACAGCTAGCTCACTATTAATCTAGAGGACTAATCACAACACAAAAGCTCCCATAGCATTTCCATTTCATGCCCAAAGTAATAAAAATCAAAGGCACAAGCATAACCAGCACGATGATCAAACAACAGATGACCTTATGGTTTATAAGATCAAACAATATAAACTCAAGCATGCCAAAACATATCATCCTCATGAAAACCTAGCTAGGCATTTCATCAAACACCATATGTGCAATCTAATTCCCCCCCAAAATTTATACCTCAAAGCTATTTCCATGGAGGAAGGAAGGGGTGGGGGAGGTGCTAGCCGGAGGGGGTTGTCGGCGCCGGCGGGAAAGGGAACCCGAGGCAACCTTCTGCTGGCGGAGGGCGGCTTCGCCACGGCCGCACTGCCTCCAAGAGCTCTGCCCTTTCGGCGGGGAGAGGAGAAGGCACCGAGCCGCTGGCTGGTGGGCTGGCAATTCTTGCTTCTTGTTGCCCATTGCCATTGCCGCCGAGCCAGAGGAGTTGGCTGGAAGGGAGGAACCAGGGGCGACGCCAGCAGGAGACTCGGCTGGCTCGACAGCGCCAGCGAGGATTCATCGAGAGCGGCAGACGCCGCAAAAGCCGGGTGGCTCGGGCAGGTGGGCGACACCGGGCAAGACTTGGCAGGAAGAGAAGAAAAGGCGCCCGCCCCTGGAAGCGGTGGCCGGAGGAGAACGCAGAGGAGGCGCCTGCTGCTTAGAAAAAATCGGCAGCAGCAGGCTTGGCAGGAGCATTCCTAGCCACTCATTTGGAAGAGAGAGATATGAGGTTAGGAAAAGTAGGTAGAGAGAGGAATTTCCAAAAATACCCCTCCCAAAACCTAAAACATTTAATCCCAACCCCTCCAAAAGGCCAACCTCCTCCAAGATCACCTGCCAGACGGGCCCAGCTCACCCGACTGAAGGCACAAAAATTTGGAGTGAGGCTTTGCAGTATTACAACAATCACGAATGGGCAAAACATTCAATCTAGTAAATAAGGCCTCAAACCCTTACCACCTTACCATGCACAATAAGAATTTATAATCTATTCTCTGAAAATAAAGTTCTTAAATGCCAGGTAAAATTCAGGACAGAGCAAGCTAAGTTCTGTAAATGACAATTTTACCAGCCGAACAGAATAGCATGTAATCAGTTAATTGGAAGTGACAATTGAACGATCAGACTAAATCAAGTAATAACAGAGTATGACTTTATTTTATCAGCAAGATTCAGATCAACAAACTTTTTCTAATAGATTATATAGTTTTGATCAGATCAGTATGCAAACATAACTAATTAACACTTGCTGAGCAAACAATAGACTAATCACAAACAAGTATTCTGAACCAAATGAGAATTGCTAACTAACAGTGAATAAATCAATACTTCTAAAGCATGTAAGTCAACCAGTTCAAGGCCTTATTCACAAAATAAATTGTCTATATCATTAATTACCCTATTATCATCACAGAGCAACAAGCAACCCACAGCCAACAGTAAGGAAAAGGAAGAATCGAAGTTCACTTACAACAAAACAGCACACATCGCTATTCAGAAAAGTGGGCCAGGCACGACGAACGTTGCTGTCCTAGAAATCTGATTGCTGCCGCTTGTGCTGCGGAATAAATGGCCCGGATTACAGAGATAGAAAGCCCTATCCGAACTTGGGACACACCAAGAGCGGACTCGAGCCTCAAGCAACTGCTGTAGAAGAAAACTCCCAATCCAAACTTTCACAAGAACTCGACGCACAGGAGAGAGCAGCAGCAATGAATGGGCCTCGTAGCTTAGATAATGATGAGCTTCACCAAAACCAGTGCTCAAACCTTTCGGCAAATCACCAATTAAGGGAACAAGAGAGCAACCGATAAAGCTCAAGGTGCAGACACAAGATCTGGATCCAATCTATCTTACCAAGTAATTCACAGGATGGAAGGAATAGTGCTAGAGAAATTGTGATATGATTATCTTACTCTCTTTGGAGAGGAAGTTCTAGCTTCTAAAAATAGAAGAAGCCAGCCAAGCCAATCGGACTTCCAGTAGATCGAAGCCACAACGGCTACCTCACCTTTCGCCGAATTCCCCAACATCGCAGCCCACGAGACGAAAGAACTGAGAGCCATCCCGTGTAGACACCGCCATTCCTTCCAATGGAGCAAAGCCAGGACTTTAGTCCTCTCCTGGTTCTTCCATAGAAAGAGCCCTAATG
Source organism: Guadua angustifolia (assembly GCA_036346375.1). Taxonomy (NCBI): domain Eukaryota; kingdom Viridiplantae; phylum Streptophyta; class Magnoliopsida; order Poales; family Poaceae; genus Guadua; species Guadua angustifolia. The sequence continues at coordinate 5,707,005 of CM070519.1, read as the reverse complement.
GGCCATCCCGAATAACTCGAAATGATAGAATGGGCCGGCCCACTTCCAACTTCAAAATTTATCACAATTTCACAATAGAAATCACGTGTCGTATGAATTCAAACTCTCCAAGCATCCATGGAAAACACCCATAACACAGCTTACATGTCGAGATCACATAAAATTAATGCTTGAGATCACACTAGGGAAGTGAAAGGGCGATCATCACCGTCATGCAATTAGGGAATGAACACTTGACCAAGATCACGCAAAATGAATTTTGCTCTAGCTATTCTAAGTCAAAATGCATGACAAATCAACACCACAAAATTGCAAATGATATTCTCGAGATCACACACAGAAAAATTCTAGTGATGATAGCTAGGGGTGAAACCGATGAGAAATTAACTGTACACAGAAGTAGGGTCCAAAATTTGAGCAAAATTTGATAAATCTTGGTGAAATTTTGGATTTCGACTGGTGTCGAGATTTAAAATCTCGATGAAATAAAAAAATTGAAAATTAGGGTTGCTATAGTAATCTCAGTGAATCTCGAGAAGATTTTGGTGATTTGGACCTATTTGCATGGTTTTTGGACCAGATTTTGCACTATTTCTTTGTGAAGAATTGTAATACCTTTTTGTGAGGAATACATGAGAAGGTTTGCAAAAAATACATATACAAAATATATAACCCTAACTTGGATTTTGGCTTTAAATGATGCGTTTCATATAAATCTTAAATTGTAACTTGGATTTCGGTCTTAAATTGTATTTCAGTCTAAATCCTAACTTGGATTTCGACTAAAACACTAAACCATAACATGGATTTTGGTCTTACATGATATATTTTGGCCATAAATTGTATTTCAACCTAAACCCTAACTTGAAAATTTTATGAGCAAATACTTAGCATTTTGTATTCACACAGATAGGAAATGTAGATAAATGGTTGCATGATTTTTTTATTTTTTCAAAATTTTCTTGCCTCGTGAGACCCTTTGACAGGAGTTTGAAAATGATGAAAATTTCAGGAAATTATTTCGATCAAAAATTTGTTTTTCCTAGGTTCAAACTTACCGATTTCAAATTTGCTTTTTGAATTTCGTCTGGATTTTGGTCAAAATTTTGGATTTCGATCGCCTCTAAGATGTGATACAAAAACAAAATTTGAAACCTTGCATACGAGTCATATGATATTTCACAAATTCAGGTGATTATCAGTTATATTTATTTTTGCAAAATTCTATCATTCACAGTATTGTTTTTTAAAATTAGGTCTATTTTTGATTTCATAAAATTATCAAATCAACTTTATTGTTTTTGAAAAGTTTTCTAGAAGTTACCCTAGTTTGGTAGATGATGTGGTAAATTTTTTGAAGATAAGATAGGGTTTGAGGAAAATTAAATAATTCTGACATGCGTGTTGTCCATACTCACATCATACTATTTTTCATTTCTTTTCAACTCTAAAGGAGTTCACAATAATTTGAAGATTTTTAGGAGTGACTTGGAGATTATTTGGGATTTATATAATTTTTTCCAGATTTTATTTATTAAGATATTTTGAGTTTTATATCTTGGAGAACAAGAAAACAATTAATATTAAAAAATTTCGTAAAAGCTAAAATTCAAGAAAAAAATTGAAAAGATAGAAATTCAAAATAAAATTTTATTTCAAACTCATTTTCATAGTTTGTTCATTTTTAAAGAAAAAGTTTTAATGTTGCAACTCATTGTTTTCTTAAAGTTTAAAATTCAAGAAAATGAGGAAAAAGATGATGTTTCAAATTAAAATCTTGATTCCAATTAAAATTTTATTCAATATTATTTTTAAATTTTAAATTCTTTTTTCCCTTTTTAAATTTTTTGAGATGTTACAGACCAATGTTAGATATTTTTAAATAATTTTGCTAATGACTCTATTCATAGTCTTTGGCTACTATTTTTTGATTTCTTATTAGCATTAAATGCTTTCACATTTCCTTAAAACCTTGTGGGAACATACTGGAGTGGTCATGGGTTTTAAATATATTTTATTTTTATTTTCTCATTGTATGATTTTAATTTCAAAGTTTAAAAAATGATAGTTTTGGTATTAAAAACATTTATGAAAAACCACAAATTCAAAGAAAACCTTAGAGAAATGGAATTTCATATTAGAATTATAATTATAATTTAATTTTGTATTTTATTTATTTTTACATTTTTTCGGGAAGTTACATCGATATGCCTATCTTGGAAAGGTACTCCCATGGCCCTATTTGGATGTGGTTAATTTCTTAGGAGGTCTTAAGATTTAATTTAAATTTAAACTAGGTCCTAAAGCTTCCTAACCAAGCACCGCTAATCCATAGACATCTTACCATGACTCGCTGCAATATAAAATGGAGTCTAACGATCTATGCAAAGACACAGAGCATGACTCCGTGTTTTACGTGGGTTGTGGTCCAGGCACATCTCCATGGACTCCACCATGTTTCTGCTATTGGAAAAGATGCGACTATAAGAGCAAGATTTTATTTATTATTCCTTTTAAGTATAAATATGAAAATACATAATCCACACACAGCCAGGAAGACATAAATAGTATAATACTTAGCAATATTATGTCATCCATTAAAGGAATCATGTCTGATACCTCAAAGAGAGGAAATTTTGGAGTGCTCTCAAATTAGCTAGGGTTTGAAGGAAGATTAGGATCTTTGCTTCAATCATAAATAGGCTAACAATATATTTAGTGAATCGGGCCTTAAACCCTTACCACCTCAACATGCATAATAAAGTTTATATCTAAATCATATTTATGTTCCAACTTAAGGTTCAGACAATAATTAATTGAATCAAAGCTAACTCAATTAATCTGAACTGTAATAGCCTAGTTCAGATAAGCAGCTAATCAATAATTATAATCGAACCCTCAATAATCTAAGGATTAATATTCAATTCTACCAACCGAATATAATGTCGTGCCCCGAATTTACAAATTCGGACACTCTGTGTATTCTGCACTAGTCCAGGATCGCGCTAGTACACACAGGCTAAACAAGGTATAATATCACATCATACACAGCGGAATACTAAATAAGTAATGCAAACATGTATATAAATGAGTTGTGTGACCTTATGGTCCCTTACAATAATCTGCCATACAGGGCTTACAATAATCAGAGTAAATAAAGTTTAACAGCGGAATAAAATAAATCTTCGTAGCGATCCATCTTCAACACAGGCGCCCTGACTAAGGCTTGCTTTCCTAGTTCTCCGGCCCTTCCACGAACTCCTCTTCATAAGCAGGCGTAGTCTCTTCTTCTGGTAAGTTTGTCCGCAAGGGTGAGTACACACCGTACTCAACAAGTCATGCACAAAATGCATATCTATTTACTACATGCATGGCTTATTACAATGAGAAAATTGTTTATTTGCCACTTAAAGTTGGCCGGTTCCCCATAATACCATCGCGAAAATGCTCTTCCCTGCATTTCCATCCAATCTCAAATTGCCTTCCCATTTTTCCATCGCCCTCCAGTTGGCTGTGAACCCCCCGTTTGCTGGCACGCGAAAAGACCAAGTTTCCTCGTGTGCTAACTTGGACGGCGAAATGAATTCAAAACATTTAAAAGCATAAAAATATTTTATTTAAGTTCTAAATAACCCAAGGAACCACTCCAAAAAATTTGATAAATTTTTGAATTTATCTAGTGCTTCTGAAAAATCAAAATTTAGATTCTTTCATTAAGATAGAATCACTAAAAGATTTTTCCAGAAAATCACAAACTTCTCATGCTCTCAAATTTTTATATAAATGTTATTACTCCCTTAATATCATCTCCAAAAATTTTCATAAAATTCTAAGCACATTTGATAGATTTAAATGAGGATGAAGATGGGCAATTCTTTCATTAAGACAGAATCGCTAAAAGATTTTTCCAGAAAATCACAGAGCTGCTCATGCTCTCAATTTTTTACAAAATGTTAGTACTCTCTTAAGATCATCTCTAAAAAATTTCATAAAATTCTAAGCACATTTGATAGGTTTAAATAGGACAGCACACTCAAAAGGAGGGCAATTTGGTCTTTTCGCGTTTCAACTAACGGTAGCTTCACAGCCAACTTGACGGCAATGGCAAAATGGGAAGGCAATTTGAGATCGGATGGCAATGCAGGGAAGAGCATTTTCGCGACGGCATTATGGGGAACCGGCCAACTTTCAGTGGCAAATAAACAATTTTCTCTATTACAATGGAAAGGCTTTACTGGTTATTTTGCTTTTGCATCAATATTTTAAACTACTATTTATTTAGATTGAAAGCATCAAAGTCATATAACCATCATATTTCTCAAGTTGTTTTCCACAATAGTTTGGACACACAGTCTATAAACATCTTTCTTTGACACACAATCATTCCCCCATTTTATTTTCAAACACTACCCCTTGACTGTAATCCCCGAGCATTGTCCAGTACCGTGGACTTGGCTATTCGAACAATTTTGACACTCTGCAGAGGTTGTACATTTTACCCACAAGATACAGTTGCACACCACAAAGGCGATTAACTGTAACAAAGCTTTTCAAAGACTTCTATCTAACCTAAGAATCTCTCCGTGTTGCATTCACTATCACTTCCCTCACTCAGAGCCGAAGTATAGGACCGACGAACACCGTTGGATAGGGTACCAAGCCGAAGCATAGACACGCTCCCCCGTACAGTTACCCCGTGTAACTGCCAACCCGAGGTATCAAAGGTAAGACATCAGACCCTACTAAGCTAGGTCTTCCCATTCAAACATGTGGTTGTACGAGAGACTCAGGTCAAAGGCTTGCAAGGTAAGGTCCTTAATTGACCTAGGCAAGTAGGGATGGCAAAAATACCCATGGGTCCGGGTACCCGTGGGTACCCGACCCGATGGGTCTGGGTCCGGGTCCAAATTTGGACCCATGGGTATATTATTTCGGGTCCGGGTCTGGGTCCGGGTCCGGTCCTAGTCTCATTTTGGACCCGTGGGTACCCAGACCCAGACCCGTTATTAGAGTTAAGACAAGTCTGACATCCATCATGCTGCAAGTTAGGGACAAATCTCTCGTTTCATTTCAGTTCGAAAATGGTCTTCCTTTTTGCTGCCCTTTTTCTACCGTAGCAATTTTCCAAGTTGTAGGCTCACTTTTCCATGTAGCAGTGTGTGTCTCAAGGAAAAAGGACCTGTCTAGTCAAAGGACCAGTTGTCCTTCCAACGTTTTTGAGCTCGTTCCACTTTCGCCAACCCAAAGCGAAACCTGCTAAGACCAATTGTCTTTCCAACGTTTTTGAGCTCGGGAAACGAAGTGCTGCTAAGATCGAGAAGCTCCACATGCCAGTCGAAGCATACACGGAGGCAGGGTCCATTCGGTGCGGACGGGCCACGTGATGCATGCATGATTTGAAATGGGTCAGTTAAGGTACCGTTGGTCGGTCGAGTTTGGACCCTGTTGACTTCGAGTCCGGTCAAGTCCAAACTTCGGGTCTCGGGTCCGGGTCCATGGAGGTTGGACCCGGAGGTACCCGGACCCGTTGCCATCCCTATAGGCAAGACATCCTTCTCTCATATTTTGGCACACAGCCCTCACAACACTCAACCCACCCCCAGTTGCCACACAGGCCCACCTGGCACAAAGCCTCGGTCCACTTGCCCCAATCTAAATCAATTCCACCCCAGGTTGTTTAGCAGTGCAACATATGCCCGTAATCATCTTTCATGTAGACCCACACAGGTTCTACATTCCAATTTCAATACCAACATTAATCCACCTTTTATCAAAATGCATTCACTATTCTTTAATCAATGTTGCTATTGTAATCCAAATAAAATGTTTTACGTTACATGCATGGCTAAGCAACTAATCACGGTCTAGCCTCCCGTGTTGGCACAACAATATCATCCAACATATGTTACCAAACATAGGTTACTCAAGGAATCATGGCATACAAATATGAATATCAAGGTGGCATTTAACAATTAGGTTGGCTAGCTAATTCACCCAAAATATTTAAATCAAATTTTAGTTGAATTAGCATGCATAGTTTGAAACAAAATATATTTCAAAGCTTGGGATCAAAATGGTCAAAGCATGACTTGCCTTCAAAGAGTTGTTGATCCTGGTCCGGAGTAAATTCTTGTGCAGGAAATTCCCCTCGAAGTTCTCCGACAAATCAGCGTCTAATTTTAATCAACACACATACAATAAATATATTTTCTAGAGAGCAAACTCACTCTAAAAATTCTATAAAATTCACTAAAAAATAGATTTTGATTTTACAAATTTTCAGAAATTGGAATCACTCAAATCGGAGTTTAAACGCAAAAGTTATAGCTATTCAAAGTTTGAAAATAAATCAAAAAGAATAAACCGAATTTCTTAATTTATTTTTATACGGAAAATCCGAGAATTATGACGTCAGCATAGCTAATTATGACGTCAGCACCGAATTGATTTTCTACCAAAATATATATTTTTTAAAAATTAATTATGACGCCATAGCGACGCATCACGACATCAGCACCCATAGTGCCAGATCTGACATGTGGGCCCCACTGATGACGTCATCCTCGGACACGTGGCAAACTCTCGCCGTGACACATGTCAATGAACTATCAACCGAGAAGTCAATTTATTCCTGACCGTCCGATTTAAAACGAACGACCACGATCTAAGGTCGATTCGGCTCGGTTTACTGCGGTGGCGACACGTGGCACAAGTTCATCCACTGGATCAAGATCTAACGGCGAGGAAACAAACCTAACAGTAACTCAACCGGCCCGGTCAAACGCCAAGATTCGTGCGACAAGATCAACGGCTAAGATTGCACCGACACTTTGGATCGTTACCGCGGTGCTGACACGTAGCTTAACCGTGACCTTCAGATCAAGATCGAATGGCGATCAATAACCAGGTGATGTTGACAGCTACAGCGACTGTGCGGACGCCTCAGTTTCCACGTACACGCATCAACCCAAGACTGGCTCGGCGCACATGCGATCCTATCGTCCATTTCAAAATCAACGGCCCGAATCTAACGAATCTTACGCCAATGATTACAAATCTAATGGCCTAAGCTACGTGGCTGCATAACAATCACACGATCAAGATCGAACGGCTAACATTTGAAGATGGGGTTCATTGTTGCGATGACTACGTGGCTAATTCCAGATTGTCCGATACAAATCCAACGGCTAACAATTAACTTAGTTTTTGAGCACACGCGGGCGATCCCAGCTACGGGCATGTGGCACTATCCTAGCCATCCATTGTGAATCCTACGGCTACAGTTAGAAGATGGTACTCACTGTTGCTAGAACGACGTGGATGAATCGGAGATGTTGATCGTGGATCCAACGGCTGGCGAAGCTCGCAAACTCGGCAAAGGCGTGGTGAGGAAGTGCTGCCGGAGATGAGGAAGAAGACCCAAGCGACGGCGTTCTAGTGCGATTCCGGTGAGGTGAAGTAGTCCTTCAGATGCGTCACAGCTTGAGGAGTACCCCGGTGGTCTCGACGACGGTGGAGAGTCACCGGAGCAGGCGCAAAACACGGTGGATGGTCACGGAACTACGGCGAGGACTTGCGCGTTCTACGGTGGTTCTCGATATGCGTGAAAGGGCTCAACATGTGCGGGACGACGTGCTTTATGCACCGCGCCGGAAGATGAAGCGGTTGAGCTACTCGCCGGCGTTAATGGCGGGCATTTTTCTTCGGTGGTAACGCTCGGCGGCGGCGCTTCCGGAAACTGAAGACGAAGTGACGGGGCCCATATCCGTTCGTCCATGCGACGATCCAATGGCACGGGCGACGAACCGACACGGCCAAGTCTCAATCATCCGATGCAGATCCAACGGTGGAAAAAGAAACGTCGTTTAGGGTTTTCGATCGTGTGCATAGTAATGGGCTCGGCCCGTTACTGTTCATCCGAATTTCAATTGTTTTTCGAATAAAAATAATTCCAAATATTCATTTAAATTATTTGGGGCACTTAAAATATCAGAAAAATTCTAGAAAAATTCCAGAAAATATTTTAGGTCATTTTTAGCTCAAATAAAATATTTCCACTTATATTTTATTAAAACTTTTCATTATTAAATTAATTTCCAAAGGAAAGGTTAATTCCAAAAATTATAAATAAATCCAAATAAATTCCAGAAATTCTCAAAAATTCAAAATAAATTATAAATTTCAAATATTTCAAATTTTGGGATGTTACAAACCTCCCCCCTTAATGGAATCTTGACCCCGAGATTCAGGGCTGGCTAGAGAAGAGGTTGGGAAACTCCTTCTTCAAATCTTCCTCGCGCTCCCAAGTTGCCTCGCTTTCTGAATGATTGCTCCACTGAACTCTGCAAAAGCGAGTTGACTTGTTTCTGGTCTCACGATCCATGGTATCCAAAATCTTCACTGGATATTCCTTATAAGTTAAATTTTCTTGTAGTTCAATGGCTTCTATTGGTGCTTGTTCCTCCGGTACTCTCAAACACTTCTTCAACTGAGACACATGGAACACATCATGTACCCCTGCTAAAGACTGCGGTAATTCTAGCTGATATGCAACTTCACCTTTGCGGCTCAGAATCTTGAATGGTCCCACATACCTTGGGGCAAGTTTTCCTTTAGCGTGGAACCTTTTAACTCCCTTTAATGGCGTGACCTTGAGATAAACATAGTCTTCTGGTTCAAAACTCAAATCGCGGCGTCGGTTGTCTGCGTAACTCTTTTGCCTGGATTGTGCAGTCTTCAACCTTTCTCGAATTAGAGCAATCTTCTCTTCTGCCTCTAAAAGTACGTCTGGTCCGAAAACATGACGTTCTCCCGTCTCATTCCAGTTTAGTGGTGTTCGACACGGTCGACCATATAAAGCTTCAAAGGGCGATATTTTCAAACTGGCTTGATAGCTATTATTGTAGCTAAACTCTGCGTACGGCAAACATTTATCCCACGATGTGGTGTACGATAAAGCACAGGTTCTTAGCATATCTTCAAGAATCTGGTTTACCCTTTCGGTCTAACCATCATGCGTAGATGATATCTGTGTCTTGAAATTCGAGACAGTACCCATAGTTGTATGCAGCTTATCCCAAAATCTCGAGGTAAATTGAGTACCTCTGTCCGATACTATCTTCTTGGGTACACCATGTAGACAAACAATTCTCGATATGTATAACTCTGCTAATTTATCTCCTGAGTAGGTGGTCTTTACGGGTATAAAATATGCAACTTTTGTTAACCGATCTACTATGACCCATATTGTCGGGACCCGGATATGCAAATCCGAAACCCTCTGTGTATACAGCACTAGTCCAGGATCACGCTAGTGCACACAGTGGAAACATAGATGACATATCATTGCATACATCGAAATAACTAAGAAGAAGCAAATTATTATTGAATAAAGCAAACGACCTTATAGTCAAGGTTCATACATCAATGCTTCTTGGCTTAAGAAACAAATAAAGCATTGCGGCGGAAATAAAATAACTTGGGCCATTCGACATGCCACGAGCAATAAATGCAGGGAAGCGCCTTCCTAGTCGGCGTAGTCTTCATAGTACTCCTCCTCTTGATACTCATTACGGTCCTTCCTCAAGCAATCTGAACAACATGGGCATAAAGCCGTGAGTACAAAAGCGTACTCAACAAGCCGTAGGGAAATGATGCAATATATTCATGCGGCTTGACAAAGGATAGTCATATGGTTCATTTGCGAGAAAGCAATAACTTGAATTTAAATACAATAAATAGATTGAAGGCGATTGATAAAACAACAATAAATAACTCGGTAAATCAATGGTAGACAACATGAGCAGAATGACGAGGCATCACCCTACATCATTCGAAACAAGTACCAACCACACAATTCAACAGTATAGCTTGCGACAACAAAACAACAGTGAACTCCCCGTTCACATCCCAACCATTCCACATTTCAAGAAAATACTCTATACCCCGTGTGAAATCCTCGGGCTTGTCCATGACCGCGGACACAGCTATTCGAATAGTTTTGGACACTCTGCAGAGGTTGTACAGCTTTACCCACAAGACATGATCATCCCTTAGTGCCAAGCGCTAAGAACACACTTCCTTTGGTGTGTCGGCAAGAGATCACTACAAAGCCTTTACAATGCATGTGCGGACCCGATCGCCCTCTAAGGTTTCGCCCCTCGGGGCCCCCTCTTGAGCCATGTGGGTCTACTCGTCCATCTTGGACCCCACACCAACAACTGGCAATACTCAAGTCTGGACATTGCAAATTAATCAGCTAGGTCCGTCCCATACCGGACTTGTGGTTGCGGTTAGGCCCGATTCAATGGCGCACAAGATTAAGTCCTTAAATTGTCTCAGGCAGAACAACCACATCCCAATGTGCTAGAAAGCACCCCTTTACTGCACGATCAATTGCCCGAGGGAAAACATTTTGTTCAACCAAGACCAATGGCATCCCCGCCATGGTACAACAAGTTTACAACAAAGTGGTCAATGACCACAATTCAATATCTCATTAAGTCAAGATTAACATTAATTCACAAGTGTTATGAATCCCATCGGACAACTAAGCATGGCTAAGCATAGCTACGATAACCCAATGTTGGTACTATGATTATGTCCAACTAGTAATGTCCCAACCTAAGGTTAACAATGGATACATGGCATTCCAATAATCAAAGGGGCATACTCAATCGGGTGAATAACTACTCTCATAAACTAGCATTGATACACAAATAGCATGCAATTGTATAAAACAAAGTACTTTTGCAAACATGGGTTCAATATGATCAAAGGTCTCGACTTGCCTTGTTGTTCAAGTGCTGATTCTTGGTCTTGAAGTCTCCGTTCACTCCTTGGGATTAGCGTCTCCGGAAAATAAAGCAACGAAACCAAATAAATACAAAACAGAGAGGAAAACAAACTCAAAATTGAAAATAAATGTCTCTGGAATGTAGAGCTCGATTTTACAAAATTTAGAAATTTGAATCACTCTAATCGGAGTTGGATGAAAGAAACGGGCTCTGGAAGATTTAATTGAGAGAAAATCAGATAAATTCACAAGGGTGACACGTGTCGGCTTGTGATTGGCTGAGATTTTCGGTTTTCAGAAAATCGAAAAGGAAAAAAATTTCCTCGGCGTGGGACCCTGCGTCGGTGACACGGCTCACCGTGGACCGGATCTGGCGAGGCGATGAGAAGATGACACAGCGGACCCGGTGGCGTGGCGCCCATGTGGCGACGGCGTGTCGGCATCACGGCGCCTGTGGCGGTGACTCGGCCTTCTCTGTTGTTGGGACCGCCATTCGGATCTAGGGTGAGTCGGCGTCTCGTGGCGGACCGAGGCTACTCGTGAGACACTAACGGTGACGTGGCACACTGCGTGGCTCTGCGTGGCGCCACGCAGAAGGAGTAGGTTGCGGTGGCTTCACGGGGCGTGGCCTGATTTGGCGCGGGATGACGATCCGACGGCGAAGAGGTGATGGAGCGAGCGGATCGGCGTGGCGAGATCCGCACCGTTGAAGACGGTCGGGCGGGCGGCGAAGGAGGAGTCACGGCGGCGGCGGCACTAACGGCCGGAGATGGAAAGGCGACCGCCTAACGGCGGAGGGCGACCGGATCGGCGGAAGAATCCATATGGAGTCATATCCACCCCGAGTCCTTGGCAACCCGGTGATGAAATCTATCCCGATTTTCTCCCACTTCCATTCTAAAGCACAAGGTATTTTTAATGGTTGCATTAGAGAAAAATCCATTTTTATGGTCTCTGATGCATGGCTTTGACTCTTTGACATACGTCACATAATGCTACATGCTTAGCTACCTCCTTCTTCATGTTTGGCCACCAAAATCTTTCCTTAAGATCCTGGTACATTTTTGCACTGTCGGGGTGAATTGAATACTTGGAATCATGTGCTTCTTCCAGTATTAACTGCTTCAGTTCGGGTTTATGGGGTACGCAGATTCGATTCTTCATCCATAGGGTACCCTGTTCATCTACTTTGAAGTCCTTGGCTAAATCTTCGTCCATCTTGGACTTGATTCTATTTATCTTCTCGTCATCCTTTTGACATTCCCTGATCTGCTCTTCAACGGTCGGTTTAACCTCCAAGGTAGCTAGAAATCCTTCTGGTACAACCTCTAATCTTAGCTTCTGAAGTTCTTTACATAACTCAGTCTGCTCTTCTGCTATCATTAAATTCAAGCTATAGCTTTTTCCGACTCAAGGCATCTGCCACCACGTTTGCTTTTCCTGGATGGTAGTGAATTCCGATATTATAATCCTTGGTTAGTTCTAACCATCTCCTCTGTCTCATGTTAAGGTCTAATTGTGTGAATATATACTTGAGACTTTTGTGATCAGTATATATTTCACATCGGTTTCCGATGAGATAGTGACGCCATATCTTAAGAGCGTGCACTACAGCGGCTAACTCTAAATCATGGGTCGGGTAATTCTGCTCATGTGGCCTTAATTGCCTTGACTCATACGCCACTACTTTACCGTTCTGCATCAGTACACATCCCAAACCTTGACGCGAAGCATCACAGTATATATCAAAGTTATCCTTGGTGTTCGGCAACACCAAGACAGGTGCCGAAGTTAAACGCTTCTTCAGCTCTTGGAAATTTTTTTCGCACTCGGGCGACCATGCAAACTTTTTCTCTTTCTTTAGCAATTGCGTGAGAGGTCTCACAATTGAAGAAAATCCTTGAATAAACCGGCGATAATACCCCGCCATACCAAGAAAACTTCTGATCTGAGTAACTGACTTTGGTTGCTCTTAATGCAACACTGCCTCTACTTTCTTAGGATCGACAGCTACTCCTTCGGCAGTCATTACATGACCTAAGAATTCAACCTTCTTTTTCCAGAAGTCACACTTACTGAATTTTGCATATAACTGGTTTTCTCTTAGCTTTTCCAAGACCATTCTTAGATGTCCAACATGCTCTTCCTCTGACTTGGAATAAACCAGAATGTCATCAATAAATACGATGACAAATTTATCCAAATATTCCATGAATACTTTGGTCATCATATTCATGAAATACGCAGGAGCATTAGTCAGTCCGAAGGACATGACCGTGAATTCATAATGTCCATATCTAGATGAGAAAGCTATCTTTGGTATATCCTCAGTCCGAATCTTTAATTGATGATATCCGGATCGAAGATCTATTTTGGAGAATACTCCTGCTCCTCTTAAATGATCAAAAAGGTCATCTATTCTGGGTAAGGGATATTTATTCTTTATCGTCACCTCGTTGAGTGCACGATAGTCTATACACATTCTGAAACTCCCATCCTTTTTCTTTACAAACAGCACCGGGGCTCCCCACGGTGACGAACTTGGCCTTATAAAACCTTTCTCCAATAATTCCTCAATTTGCTTTTTCATTTCCACCAATTCCTCGGTAGACATCCTATAGGGTCTCTTAGCTATTGGAGCTGTCCCAGGCACAAGCTCAATAACAAACTCTATATCCCTGTCTGGTGGCATTCCGGGTAAATCTTCAGGGAATACATCTGGGTACTCATTAACTACTGAAACATCTTTCATTTCAACAGCTTTCACATTGTTAACCACCAACTGACTATCCTGAACATTAACTGCTTGGATCTCCACCTTCTTGCCACTTGGGCTCTCCACTGTTACAACTCTTCGTCCATAATCCAGCACTACCTTGTGCTTGGATAACCAATCCATTCCCAAGATCACATCTATGGTCTGAGTGTCCAGTATAATTAAGTTCGCTAGGAACTCTATTCCATTTATTATTAATTTTACCCCAGAACATCCTACTTTAGCTCGGAGTTCTGATCCAGGGGTTTGGACTATAAGCATACTCTTTAATTTAACTACATCCAAATCATTTTGCACAATAAAAACTTGAGAAATGAATGAACGAGAAGCTCCTGAATCAAATAGAATAGTAGCTGGTACTGAGTTAACGAGGAACTTACCTAGTACGACGTCTGTGGCGTTCTGAACTTCATCCGCCATGATATGGTTAACTCTGCCTCGCACGGCTGATTGTGGTGCGGCTCTAGCTTGAACAGGTACTCGGCTTCCTCCTTGAACAGGAGTTCTGGCAGGTGTATTCCCCAAATTGAAACAGACAGGGGTGACTCCTCCTTTCTTGGGATATACATTGGCGAAATGCCCCATTTCATTGCAGTTGTAGCAACGTCTTCTTGCCATTGACGGATTTCCTGCAGCTGGGCTGATGATTCTTGCCGGTGTCTGCGGATTCTGACCGATGATCGTTGTACAGGCAGTGGTGCTCTAGCGCTGCTCCCTGGCTGGAACCGGGTGAACTGTTGAGGTACCACCCTCGGTCTCTGCTGACCCTGGCGTCCTCCTTGCTGTGCCAAGCGACGCTTGCGGTGGTCATCTAACTCTTTACGCTTGTCTTCCAAAATTAAGGCCTTGTTGACCAACTCCTGAAAATCCGGAAATGTGTGGGTAATCAGTCCCACTTGTAGTCCAGAGTTGAGTCCCTTCATGAACCGGGACTGCCTAGCCTTGTCCGTGGCTACGTCCTCTGGTGCATAGCAAGCCCACTGCGTGAACTTATTAAGATAATCGGCCACAGATTGGCCTCCCTGCTTCAATGATCGAAACTCCTCTTTCTTGAGTTCCATCATCCCTTCCGGCACATGATACTGGCGGAAGGCAATTGTAAACTCATCCCAGGTAATCTCCTGAGGATGCTCGTGGGAAGCGCAATAATTTTCCTACCACTCAGCAGCAGTGCCTTCCAGCTGGTGAGAGGCATACAAGACCCTCTCATTGCCAACACATTGAGATATGTCTAGCTTCCTCTCTATGGTGCGCAACCAGTCATCAGCTTCTATGGGGTTGACATTCCCAGAAAAGGTTGGGGGTCTAGTCCTCATAAAATCAGATAGCCTAGACTGATGTCCATGTTGCATGGCTTGGTTGTTGTTGTTGTTGGCTGCAGCTTGGTTCTGCATCTGTTGCATTTGTTGCATCATTGTCTGCATCAGCTGGGTCTGAGCAGTCAAGAAAGCTCCCAGATCGCCCATGTCAACTGGTGGTGCAGGTTGAGGATTCTATGCATTGCCCTGGTTTCCTTCTTGCTGTGACCCGCTTCCTCCGGCTCCACGGTTTCCACGAGTATTCAACATCTGAAGAACAAAAGACTTAAGAAAAGAGGGAATAGAGTGGATTGTTTGACTCAAACATAAGCACACAATTTTATTTAATACCATAAGGATATGGCCGCTCACAAGTGCCTACGGCATTGCGGCGCATACCCAACACGCATAAGCATAGAAATTGTTCACCATAAAAAAACATAACAACTCATAGAGTTCAAATCAACCAACCGTTCTAAGACGGACTCAATAATACTGACTCGAAATAACCTGACTCAACATAGGAGTCGACTCTAGAAAAAGCTAAAACACTCAGTCGTCAAGCCATCCAGGCTG
Source organism: Guadua angustifolia (assembly GCA_036346375.1). Lineage (NCBI taxonomy): Eukaryota > Viridiplantae > Streptophyta > Magnoliopsida > Poales > Poaceae > Guadua > Guadua angustifolia. Next base: position 5,691,560 of record CM070519.1, on the reverse strand, counting down.
CGGCCCTCCGGGGGGTACTGCGGCGGGTGCGACGGCATAGGGGCGAACTAGTCCTGATGCCCCACTGCTGGCGGAACAAAAGAGCCCACTGACTCGACTGGCTCCGGGGCTGCCTGCATGGGTGCTGGCGGCTCTGGCACCACCTGCACTGGTGCCCCCTGAATCGGTGCCTCCTGCACCGACACCTCCTGCTCATGCTCGGGCTCCTCGGGGTCGGGATCGTGCAGCTCAAGCTCCGGCTCTGGCTCTGGACCCTCCAGGATCTCCTCCAACTCGTGCACCCTCTTGATGTAGATGCTCAGGCCCTCAGTAGCCTCCTGCAGCTGGGCCCTGACCCCCATGATCTCGTCACGGGCCCTCTGCAACTCCTGGACCGTCTCATCCAAGGTCTCCTCCTGGGCGATGGTGTATCTCACCAAGTGGGTGATTGTAGCATCATCGTCGTCAATCGGATCCCTGTCGAAGCGGTTGTCCCGTCGCGGATAGTGACGGCAGACAGTGCCCTCAAGCTCGGCGGAGTAGGTGCGGGCGATCTGCCGCATCGCAAGACATGCGGTCTCCTGAATGCCGACTCGAATGTAGACCTTCTGCAGCTGACGTGGACAGGACGACTGGCTCTCCCCCTATCTCGTGCGTAGACAGTGACCTTCACGTCCCAGGCGATGTCCAGCCCAGCACGTACCACGGAAGTACCCTTGTAGATCAGCCGGACAAAGCCCTCAAGAAACAGCAGCAGATACCACAGCTCAGCTGCGAAGCCACCAGTGCGCTCGCCAAAGGTGTGAATCCTCCTCATCTGCCAAAATACACCTCGTTAGAACTAGATTTTTTTTAAAATTACAAAGTAATAACAGAAAATTGCAGCATAGGTGCGGATTAGGAAGAAAAAGATTGTTCAAGATTTCATTCATAATCTTGTGCAATTTTAATCTTTTAGAAATTAGTTTTATCTATCTCGGCCAGACTACCTAGGGTCAAGTCTTACAGTCGGTATGCTCTGATACCACCTCTGTCGTGCCCCGAATTTACAAATTCGGACACTCTGTGTATTCTGCACTTGTCCAGGATCGCGCTAGTGCACACAGGCTAAACAGGGTATAATATCAGATCATACACAGCGGAATACTAAATAAGTAATGCAAACATGTATATAAACGAGTTGTGTGACTTATGGTCCCTTACAATAATCTGCCACACAGGGCTTACAATAATCAGAGTAAATAAAGTTTAATAGCGGAATAAAATAAATCTTCGTAGCGATCCATCTTCAACACAGGCGCCCTGACTGAGGCTTGCTTTCCTAGTTCTCCGGCCCTTCCACGATGTAAGGACCCGAATTCACCAATTCGAATCCACTATGTTTTACCTCACTAGTCCCAGGATCCATCGCTAGTGCACACAGCTTAACATCGGTAAGCATCATATCATACACAACGATAAGAATAATAAGACTTATTTATTGAATATAACTAGTGTATGATCATATGATCACTTACAATATTCAGCCTCACAAGGCAATAGTAAGACCAATGAGACAAATGCAGCGGAAAGACGGTAGAAGACGTAGATGTCCTATCAGCACACCACAGGCGACTGACAAGGATTGGCCTAGTGACGCGCGTCCACCTGAAAGTCCTCCAATAACGACGATAATTCCTCCACTGTTGTTGGTTGTTAAGCAAGGGTGAGTACACCAACACGTACTCAACAAGTTGTGCACAAAATGCAGTTCTATCATAGCTATATGCAGGCTTATTCCAAAGGAAAGGCTAAGGGTTCATTTGCAGTAAAGCAACATTTAAGAACACATACGATACATAGATTGAAAAGACAGTAAAACAAATAATAACAAGTAAATAGACTCAGTGATTCTCAAATAAACCCAAGTTTCCATCCTAAAGCAAGTTTCCTTTATCCACATGGCATCCTGTCATCCCATCCAGTTGTTCATTTTAATTAACTACCCCTTGACTGTAATCCCCGAGCATTGCTAAATAACGTGAGCACGGCTATCCGAATAGTTTGTACACTCTGCAGAGGTTATGCACTTTACCCACATGATACAACCATGCACCACACAGGTGAACGATTATAACAAAGCCTTTACAATGCATCCTCTTAACCCAGTGCTACCCGCTAAGGTTTCAACACTGAAGGGTTACACCACCACAACAGGGCCCCCCTCTTGCGCCATGTGAGCCAACCCCAAGCATGGACTGGTTACCACCATCCGGGTCTCACGCCACCACGATAGCACTCAAGTTAAGCATTTCCAAATTAGTCAGCTAGGCTGCCCCATAACAGACATGTGGTTGCATGATAGACTCAGGTCAAAGGCTCGCAAGGTTAAGTCCTTAGGATTGATTAAAGCAAGACATACACATACCCTCAGCTCCTCTGAGCCCACCCTGGCACACTTGCCCTTTTCACTTGCTTCAATCTTAAAATGATTAAACCCCCGGTTGGTTACCAAGCACCACGTGCTACTCACAAATCAACATCGTTGTGTGACCTCCCCGCCACAACAACTCAATCTCTTCGTGTGACCACACATGACACACAAGTTATCATCATTATTCCATATTCCATTAGTCAAACTTTATACGCAACATGTGATGACTGGCATGGCTAAGCATTTCTATTCCGGTCTAACCATCCATGTTGATTTCAGTATTAACCAACTATAATGAACCAACCTAAGGTAACAAGTGGATTATGGCATACAAATAGCAAGGTAGGGTGTAATTCAAAAGGGTACATTAACTAATCCCAAAGTTAAGTTGAAATCATTTGTACTCATAAAATATCATGCAATAGGGTAAATCAAAATAGCAATTTTGCAAACATGGGTGCAACATGATCAAAGCACAACTTGCCTTACTTAAGCTCCTGGTCTTGGTCTGAATATAATTCCTGAGTTGCAAATTCTTCCTCCGAAGCCTCGCACAATTCAACGTCTACGCGAATCGAGAAAAAATAGCAAATAAACACTAAAACCAAAGAACAAATAAACTCAAAAATTCAAATAAAAATCACCATTAGAAATATCTCAATTTTACAAATTTTTAGGAATTTGAATCACCTCAATCAGAGTTCGTATGCAAAAGTTATAGCCTTTAGAAGTTTGAAATCCCTGAAAAATCCCTAAAATCATAAAATCCGAATTAATTGAATTATTTTTATAAAGAAAAATCCGAATTTTCCCACCTCAGCTGTACGGTCGAGACGTGGCTAAATATGGATTGTTGATTATCAATCTAACGGCTATCGGTAAATTAGGTGACGTGGCTAAATATCCACCATTGGATCTAAATCCGACGATCAAGATTAACCTAAGGGTTTCACTGTGCACTTAAATGACGTTGCCCATCCGTGACCCTACAATTTCAATCTAACGGCTGAGGCTTACCCACGTACTTCACTATTCATCGGCAACGTGGACGATTCCTAGCGCTGCGATGGTGATCTGGCGGTCAACATTCCTCGCGAACGGTGATGGCTAGCGGCGGCGCTGTCCTCCCGGAGTTGAGGAAGACGACCCTCCCGGCGGCGCTCTGTTGGTTCCCGGCGAGGATGAAGTGGTGAACCCGACACGTCTCGATGCGGCGAATCTGAATCCACCCCCAAGTCGACGGAAAAGTGACCGGCGGCGGCGGATTCGCGACTTGAACCTCTCGGCAACTCCGGCGAGCACGCGTGACGACTTCAGGGCTTTTCCGGCGACGGCGTAGCAGCGAATATGCGCTGCGATTTGTGGTGAACCTCGGAGAACATGCCCGGGCCTTAAATACCCCGAGGTGGCGCGGTAAACAAGGAAAGAAAGGCGGCGGCGGTGTTCAAATCGGAGACGGCGGCGGAGACGAGTTCGACTCGGACAAGAAGACGATCAGCCATGCGATCTTAATCCGACGGCTCGGATAAATCAAAGAGTCCGAACCGGTACCGATTGATAAGGACCGTTCGATCTTGATCTAACGGCACGTAATTACCAGGGTTCACTTAAATGACGCGGACTGTTCTCGGTCGTTGGATTCTAATCCGACGGTCGATGTTACCCCTCCCGATTCAACAGTCGATCCGCAAGGTAATGGGCCGGGCCCAATACTGTTCACAGTGATTTTCCGGAATTTCCGATTTAAATTAATTCAGAAAATTCATTTGATTTCTTTAGGGCACTAGAAATACTCTAAAAATTCCAAGAAAATTCTCAAAAATACTTTGAGACATTCTGGACTTAAATAAAATATTTTTGGCAAAACTTTATTTTAAATATTTCTTTTTATAATTATTTCTTGACAATAGGCATGATATATTAATTCAAAATAATTCAAATAAATCTCAGAAAATCCAATTAAATCCAGAAAAATCACAAAAATCATAAATTGCAATAAAATAATACTTAATAATTAAAAAGTCAAAAATTGGGATGTTACACATGAACTCCTCTTCATAAGCAGGCGTAGTCTCTTCTTCTGGTAAGTTTGTCCGCAAGGGTGAGTACACACCGTACTCAACAAGTCATGCACAAAATGCAGATCTATTTACTACATGCATGGCTTATTACAAAGGAAAGGCTTTACTGGTTATTTTGCTTTTGCTTCAATATTTTAAACTACTATTTATTTAGATTGAAAGCATCAAAGTCATATAACCATCATATTTCTCAAGTTGTTTTCCACAATAGTTTGGACACACAGTCTCTAAACATTTTTCTTTGACACACAATCATTCCCCATTTTATTTTCACACACTACCCCTTGATTGTAATCCCCGAGCATTGTCCAGTACCGTAGACTCGGCTATTTGAACAGTTTTGACACTCTGCAGAGGTTGTACACGTTACCCACAAGATGGAGTTGCACACCACAAAGGCGATTAACTGCAACAAAGCTTTTAGAGACTTCTATCTTAACCTAAGAACCTCTCCGTGTTGCCTTCACTATCACTTCCCTCACTCAGAGCCGAACTATAGGACCGACGAACACCGTTGGATAGGGTACCAAGCCGAAGCACAGGTACGCTCCCCCGTACAGTTACCTCGTGTAACTGCCACCCCGAGGAATCAAAGGTAAGACATCAGACCCTACTAAGCTACGTCTTCCCATTCAGACATGTGGTTGTACGAGAGACTCAGGTCAAAGGCTTGCAAGGTAAGGTCCTTAATTGACCAAGGCAAGACATCCTTCTCTCATATTTTGGCACATAGCCCTCACAACACTCAACCCACCCCCAGTTGCCACGCGGGCCCACCTGGCACAAAGCCTCGGTCCACTTGCCCCAGTCTAAATCAATTCCACCCCAGGTTGTTTAGCAGTGCAACATATGCCCGTAATCATCTTTCATGTAGACCCACACAGGTTCTACATTCCAGTTTCAATACCAACATTAATCCACCTTTTATCAAAATGCATTCACTATTCTTTAATCAATGTTGCTTTTGTAATCCAAATAAAATGCTTCACGTTACATGCATGGCTAAGCAACTAATCACGGTCTAGCCTCCCGTATTGGCACAATAATATCATCCAACATATGTTACCAAACTTAGGTTACTCAAGGAATCATGGCATACAAATATGAATATCAAGGTGGCATTTAACAATTAGGTTGGCTAGCTAATTCACCCAAAATATTTAAATCAAATTTTAGTTGAATTAGCATGCATAGTTTGAAACAAAATATATTTCAAAGCTTGGGATCAAAATGGTCAAAGCATGACTTGCCTTCAAAGAGTTGTTGATCTTGGTCCGGAGTAAATTCTTGTGCAGGAAATTCCCCCTTGTAGTTCTCCGATAAATTAGCGTCTAATTTAAATCAACATACATACAATAAATATATTTTTCAGAGAGCAAACTCACTCTAAAAATTCTATAAAATTCACTAAAAAATAGATTTTGATTTTACAAATTTTCAGAAATTGGAATCACTCAAATCGGAGTTTAAACGCAAAAGTTATAGCTATTCAAAGTTTGAAAATAAATCAAAAAGAATAAACCGAATTTCTTAATTTATTTTTATACGGAAAATCCGAGAATTATGACGTCAGCATAGCTAATTATGACGTCAGCACCGAATTGATTTTCTACCAAAATATATATTTTTTTAAAAAATTAATTATGACGTCAGCATGACGTCACTGCTGACATCAGCACCCATAGTGCCAGATCTGACATGTGGGCCCCACTGATGACGTCATCCTCGGACACGTGGCAAACTCTCGCCGTGACACATGTCAATGAACTATCAACCGAGAAGTCAATTTATTCCTGACCGTCCGATTTAAAACGAACGACCACGATCTAAGGTCGATTCGGCTCGGTTTACTGCGGTGGCGACACGTGGCACAAGTTCATCCACTGGATCATGATCTAACAGCGAGGAAACAAACCTAATAAATAACTCAACCGCCCGGTCAAGCGCCAAGATTCGATGCGACAAGATGAGCGGCTAAGATTGCACCGACACTTTGGATCGTTCTGCGGTGTCGACACGTAGCTTAACCGTGACCTTCAGATCAAGATCGAACGGCGATCAATAACCAGGTGACGTCGACAGCTACAGCGACTGTGCAGACGCCTCAGTTTCCACGTACACGCATCAACCCAAGACTAGCTCGGCGCGCATGCGATCCTATCGTCCATTTCAAAATCAACGGCCCGAATCTAACGAATATTACGCCAGTGATTACAGATCTAATGGCCCAAGCTACGTGGCTGCATAACAATCACACGATCAAGATCGAACGGCTAACATTTGAAGATGGGCTTCATTGTTGCGATGACTACGTGGCTAATTCCATATTGTCCGATACAAATCCAATGGCTAACAATTAACTTAGTTTTTGAGCACACGCGGGCGATCCCAGCTACGGGTACGTGGCACTATCCTAGCCATCCATTATGAATCCTACGGCTACAGTTAGAAGATGGTAGTCACTGTTGCTAGAACGACGTGGATGAATCGGAGACGTTGATCATGGATCCAACGGCTGGCGAAGCTCGCAAACTCGACGAAGGCGCGGCGAGGAAGTGCCGCCGGAGATGAGGAAGAAGACCCAAGCGACGGCGTTCTAGTGCGATTCCGGTGAGGTGAAGTAGTCCTTCGGATGCGTCACAGCTTGAGGAGTACCCCGGTGGTCTCGGCGACGGCGGAGAGTCACCAGAGCAAGCGCAAAACACGGTGGATGGTCATGGAACTACGACGAGGACTTGCGCGTTCTACGGTGGTTCTCGATATGAGTGAAAGGGCTCAACATGTGCGGGACGACGTGCTTTATACACCGCGCCGGAAGATGAAGCGGTTGAGCTACTTGCCGGCGTTAATGGCGGGCGTTTTTCTTCGGCGGTAACGCTCGGCAGCGGCGCTTCCGGAAACTAAAGACGAAGCGACGTGGCCCATATCCGTTCGTCCATGCGACGATCCAATGGCGCGGGCAACGAACCGACATGGCCAAGTCTCAATCGTCCGATGCAGATCCAACGGTGGAAAAAGAAACGGCGTTTAGGGTTTCCAATCGTGCGCACAGTAATGGGCTCGGCCCGTTACTGTTCATCCCAATTTCAATTGTTTTTCGAATAAAAATAATTCCGAATATTCATTTAAATTATTTGGGGCACTTAAAATATCAAAAAAATTCTAGAAAAAATCCAGAAAATATTTTAGGTCATTTTTAGCTCAAATAAAATATTTCCACTTATATTTTATTAAAACTTTTCATTATTAAATTAATTTCCAGAGGAAAGGTTAATTCCAGAAATTATAAATAAATCCAAATAAATTCTAGAAATTCTCAAAAATTCAAAAGAAATTATAAATTTCAAATATTCCAAATTTTGGGATGTTACATATAACCAGGAGGCTACTGATCTATAATCTGATTTCTAACAACTGAACCAGCAACAGAAATCAAATTAGTAAGCAAAATTCATTTACCAACCGAACCAGTAGAAGAGTTCTAATCAGCAGGAATTAAATGCCTTTTTCTATGTTCAGATTTAACAGATAACAAACAGCTATGTTTATCAACAACTGGTTATCAGTTCTTATAGCCGAAACACAGTATTGACAGAAGCGTAAATAAGTTATCAGTTCTTACAGAACACAGCCAAAACACAACATTGACATAAGCATATATATCAACCAGACAAGTTGAATATTGATTAGATCAGAGAGCTGTAAACAAACTTCCTAGCATGTGAGTCTACCAATTCAAGGCCCAATTCATAAAATTATTTTTCTAATCATATATGAACCCAAGATCATCACAGAGCAATAGTAAGGCACCAAAAACTGAGACAAATCTCAAAGATACTCACTGTGGAACAGCAATCGAAGCTGTTCTGAAGGTAGGGCAAGGCGCAACCGAAGTCATTGTACCAGAAAACTGAGTTCCGCCACAAGTGCCTTGGGAAGAAGGCATGGTTCTAGAGATACAATGCCCAAAAATTCATGTTTGTGACACCCCAAACATGAACTAGAGCCTTCCAATTAGCCACACAAGAATAAGACCTCCAATTAGAATGTTTCCTCAAAGCTTTGGTCGCAAGAACCAAAGTTTTCAGCAAACAACCGAGTGATTGGAATCACTTCACTAAACGCAAAGTCCAGCCACTAGACTTCAGATTTTCAATCTGAAGTTCAACCTTATCAACCAAGATCAGAAGCAAAACTAGAGGAGACTGAAGAGGAGAAAAGGGGTTTTGTTGTTCTTACTCGTTGTTTTGTAAGATGCACTAGGGACAGAATAAATAGGAATCAAAACCTGCAACCGTGCTGTGCTACCTTCCCGGTCTTCTCACCGGTCAGTGGGAAGAACTCATCTTCCCTAGAGAATCGGTGCCTTGCAATGATCTGGCAGGTAGAACCGAATACATCCACTGCACCGCCACACCAGAAGAGGAAGAAGTGGCCACACAACACTTTCTGCCGATTGAGATGACTCAAACTCCTTTTCGCCGAAGCCCTAATGGGTTGGTCAATGGCCTGTGAGCAAAATGGACCGGCCCACTTAAAACATCCTAAGAAACATCAAATTTCCCAACAACCCCTTCCAAAGTTGATGTTTGAAGTATTGTTCTTGTTTTATATACAGATTTTTGATATTGTATACCTTTCAAGTTTGAACACACTATCTAGTCACAAGTATTCTATTTCTGCATAGACGATGGAGGACTAAAGCCTTGATCTAACGCCTTGGAGGGAGAAACTTCACACAAGTAGCACCCTGTACAAGGCAGCCTTTAGCTTAGCTCTCGAGTTAGGACTTTCTGGTCATGTCCTGGTATCTTTATTCAAGAGTATCTTCTGGAAGCATACTCAAACTTCCATTAATCACGACCTCACAATTATACTCACAAAGGTGACTTCACGAAGGAGTTCTGTGGGACAACTCCTATTGCCACACGACATTGAACTCATTAAAAGCTTGAAACTCAACCTGCCATACAGAAGAGCACTGCAGCTAATGGAACCCTTAGATGTACTCTTTAGACCACACAGTTTGTTTTCCTAAAGCCTAGTTCATGGGATCTCCACTCTTCTAGGATAGGTTACTATCGATGCGATGCACTCAAATGGGTATGAGCCCCGTTCCCTTAGATGCTGCAAGGATGGCCTTCCGCACCACTCCTTTGGTGAAAGGATCAGCCAAGTTTCTTTCAGATTGGATGTATTCTACAGCAATTACACCTATCTCTCTGGCATGCCTTAGCGATTTTAATCGCCTCTTTATATGTCTTGACGACTTCATATTATCCTTCCTACTCTTCACCTTCACCAAAACGGTTTGGTTATCGTAGTAGGTAAGAATAGCTGGAATTGGCTTTTCCAGCACTGGTAGGTCAGAAAGGAGCTCTCTAATCCACTCTGCCTCTCAGCCACTGAGTCAAGTGCAACTAACTTAGCCTCCATGGTGGATCGTGTAAAAATGGTCTGTTTGGAAGACCTCCATGAAAGAGCCCCACCTGCTAGAGTGAATACATAGCCACTCGTAGCCTTCATGTCATCAGAGTCACTAATCCAATTAGAATCACTAAATCCTTTTAGGACTTTAGGATGACCAGTATAGTGTATTCCCGAATTCATTGTTAACTTTAAATATTTAATGACTCTTTCTAGTGCTATCCAATGATCATCTCCTGGGTTGGACGTATAACGACTCAACCTGCATATAGCATATGAGATGTCTGGCCTAGTCGCACTAGCTAAGTACATCAGGGAACCAATAATTTGTGAATACCTGAGTTGGTCTTTACCTTGACCCAAGTTCTTTTTAAGTTTGGTATTTGGATCATAGGGTGTGGCAACTGGCTTGTAGTCTACAAAGCCAAATTGATCTAAGACTTTGTCCATATAATGGGATTGAGACAGAGTAATCCCATTCTCACCCTTTATAAGCTTGATGTTTAGGATCACATCAGCTTCACCCAGATCTTTCATGTCAAAGTTCTTGGCGAGGAACGACTTTGTTTGATTAATTACACCCATATTGGTCCCAAATAATAATATGTCATCTACGTATAAACATAGAATGACACCTTCACTCCCTTTGAATTGATAGTACACACACTTATCATCTTTGTTTACACAAAAGCTAACGGAAATCATTGTGCTATCAAATTTCTCATGCCATTGCTTGGGAGCTTATTTTAGACCATATAAAGATTTAATCAATCGACACACTCTGTTTTCCTGTGCTTTTACGACAAATCCATCTGGTTGCTGCATATAAATCCTCTCATCTAGCTCTCCATTTAAGAAAGCGGTCTTTACATCCATTTGATGTACATGAAGTTTAAATAAAGCTGTCAGTGCCAAAAGTACTCGGATTGTGGGTAATCTGGCCACAAGAGAGTAAGTGTCAAAATAATCCTCACTCGCTTTTTGCGTAAAGCACTTAGCCACCAACTGGGCCTTGTAATTTTCAATAGTACCATCAGGCCTACGCTTTCTTTTCAAGATCCATTTGCAGCTCCCTGGCTTGCAACCGACTGGAAGATCTACTATCTCCCATGTCCCATTGAAGATGATTGAGTCCATCTCACTCTGGACTGCCTCCTTCCAGTACAATGCATCTGGCGATGCGTATGCCTCTAGAAGGCTTCATGGTTCATCATCCACGACATAGGTGACATAGTCATCACCGAAAGACTTTTCAGTCCTTTGCCTCTTACTCCTTCTAAACTCCAATTCTGGAGCTGTGTCATCCACGCTAGAAGGAATAGAGTGTTCATGAGAACCATTAGGCGTGCTATCTTCTTTTCCTCTCATAAGAAAGATATTCTCAAAAAATGTCGCGTCATAGGACACCATTACCGTTTTTACTGCAATGTCTAAAACCTCGGACTTGACCACTATAAATCTATAAGCTGAGCTCTTTTGAGCATAACCAATAAAGACACAATCTACAGTCTTTGGACCAAGCTTCCTTTTCTTCGGTGAAGGTACATAAACCTTGGCCAAACAGCCCCAAGTCCAAAGAAAAGATAAGTTAGGATTTCTCCCCTTCCATCCTTCATAAGGTGTTACCTCGCGATTGCGAGGTACAACCCTATTTAGAACATAATTAACTATGAGAGCAGCCTCACCCCACCATGAGTTAGCCATACCTGAACATTGTAACAAAGCATTCACTAAGTCACAAATAGTTTGGTTCTTTCATTCAGCCACTCCATTAGATTGTGGTGAGCATGGTGGTGTAAACTCGTGTATTATACCACTTTCTTCACAGTATTGAGAGAATTTATTAGGAATATACTCTCCTCTCCGGTCTGACGTTAATTTCCTTATTGTCTTTTCTACTTGATTTTCATCTTCAGCCTTATAGATTTTAAAGTATTCTAGTGCTTCATTTTTGGTTTTAAGTAAGTAGATGTAACAAAATCTAGTTGCATCATCTGTGAGAGTAAAGAAATATCTTTTGCCACCTTTAGTTATTATACCATTCATTTCACAAATATCAGAATGGATTAATTCAAGAGGTAAGGTGGTTCTGCCCTCAACCGTATGAAATGGTTTTCGAGGCTGTTTAGCTTGAACACACACCTCACACTTGTGATTTTTCTCAAACCTAAATTCAGGAATAATCTCCATCTTGCTCAACCGATCAATGGCTTCATGATTAACATGACAAAGACGAGAATGCCATAAATCATTATTATTATCATGATATGAAGATTGAAATACATTTACATTTTTATCAAGAGTAGAAACGCAGAATATGCCTCCGCAATCATATCCTTTTCCTAAGAACAAGCCAAATTTGGTCAACATGACCTTATTGGACTCAAAGACTAACTTTATTCCTTCTCGGCATAGCATTGACCTGCTCAATAGGTTGCGGGTCATCGTAGGTATACACAGTACGTCCTTAAGAACAAGTGTCTTGCCTGAAGTCAGCTCCAGACTTACTTGCCCAATCCCACGCACTGTAACTGCTGCACCATTCCCTATTAGAACGGTTCCACCTGCTGCACCCTGAAAGGAGGAGAAACAAGTCCGATCAGTGCATATGTGTCTAGTAGCACCTGTATCGATCCACCAATTAGATGATGAATCTGCCATAAGGGCCAAAGGTACATACGCACTAGTGGAAGTGCTTGCACCGAGATCACTGGTCTTTGCAACAGCCACATGCATCTGGGCCTTAGCCGTCTTTTGTTGTTCAGGCGTTGGCCCCTTCCCTTTTCGATTGTGGCACCGATTGGCTTTCTTGACAGGCATGCCGCAAACGAAACAGATAACCTCCATCTTCTTCATTTTCATAATTTTATTCTTGACATTGTTCACAGGAGATGGCATCTTTATTTTCTTCATATTCTTGCCTTTGGTCTTGTGCTCAACAAGATTAGCATGAGTGGAAGCCTTTATCTCTCCATAGCAGTTTTTCAACTTCTCCTCGACATTAATAGTAGTAGCCAGTTCTCCAACTGTTAGCCACTTCTTTAAATGTCGACAGGCTTTGATGAAGTCACGCCAGGAAGAAGGCAATTTAGCTAGGATTACATTCACCTAAAAACCCTCTGAAAGAACACACTCGTATTGACCTAAGTCATGCATGAGGAGCTGCAGTTCATGGATTTGCTCCATGATGGATCTGCCTTCAACCATTTGGTAATTCAGATATTTGGCTATAATAAAAGACTCAATTCCATTATCGTTCTCGACGTATTTCTCATTGAGTTCTATCCAAATTTTGAGTGCCACCGTGAAATTGACATATACGTCAAAAAGCCTATTTGATAGGACGGCTAAGATGCAAGCTAACACAGATGTGTTAGCCTTCTCCCAATTGGCCCTTTGATGCAACACGGGGCCCGATCTTCCGACAAGTAGATGATAACTCGATTGGTGGAGGACTCGACGGAAACGATCTGGACATCCGATCAGAGTCGAACGAAACCTCCAATCGCAACACCACAGCTCCGTTGGTTATCAACCATGCCAAGACACGGTTGACCTCGGCCAGAAGGCTAGTTCCTACAAGCAAATCGAGAACACGAGCAAAAATGAAAAAGAAGCAATCTCAATTGTGAATTATATTAAGCACACGAAGTTGGGGTTCCACAAACCGAAGAATGGTGAAACTGCGATAGCAGAATAATCTAAGCAAAATTGAAAGTATAACAATGATGGCTACGAGGTTTTAATACGTGAGAGGGGCAGCGGCTATGGTTTGGGGCATAGCCCTACTCCAAAAACACAGGCCAAGGGGGGTCTGTGCAACCCTAGGTCGTACAAGGCCTTTGGGCCCAAGTGGAGGTGTCACAGCACCTAGCAGATTCTGTACGTCATATTGTTTTGATGATTCCTATCGATCCAGAATGAGTTTGAATGTCAAACCACTTCCATTGGAAATCTCTCGTCATGGGCTTCAACGTAAAGTCCAAGAACGCCTCAATCGGACTTCGTATGACCCAGATATGGTCGCTTTATTGATGTGTTGTCCTGAGACTTCGAACCAAAATTGGAGTCTGACTTGAGCTCGACTTTGATTCCAACTAGACTTGGACTTCGAGGGATGACGTCTAGGTAAGTTGTGATGCTTCTCCCATATTTCTAAGCAACAAGACACAACAAAAATTTAGTAGCAACCTATCCAAGAAATCGTGAGCTGCGAGGAACGAGTTCACCTGGTGTTTTAATTATCGTGCATGTGCTCTTGTAATTGGTCCTTGCATATCTTGAGGAGTCGTGTTGTACGTATCCGAAGGAGTGATGTCCTCATCACCTTTTTCGCTGTCATGCGATCCATCTCGGCCTCATCGATCACATCTTCACCTGGAAGGGGGGCATCTCTTCGTTGATGGCCCCGAACAATCCGAGCTCTATCAGCCAAAGCTTCGCCCTAGCCTGCCAATGTTTATAGCCAGCCCCATCAAAAATTTCAGGCTTACTTGCATCTAAGGACACAGAAGCCATTGATCCACTCATTTTTCTGGATTGTTGGAAAAGATGTGAGTATAAGAGCAAGATTTTATTTATTATTCCTTTTAAGTATAAATATGAGAATACATAATCCACACATAGCCAGGAAGACATAAACAATATAATACTTAGCAATGTTATGTCATCCATGAAGGGAATCATGTCTGATACCTCAAAGAGAGGAAGCTTTGGAGTGCTCTCAGATTAGGGTTCGAAGGAAGATTAGGATCTTCACTACAATCATAAATGGGCTAACAATGTATTTAGTGAATCAGGCCTTCAACCCTTACTACCTTAACATGCACAATGAAGATTATATCTAAATCATGTTTACTATTCCATCTTAATGTTCAGAGAATAATTAATTGAATCAAAGCTAACTCAATTAATCTGAACTGTAATAGCCAAGTTAAGACAAGCAGCCAATAAATAATAATAATCAAACCCTCAACAATCTAAGGATAAATATTCAATTCTACTAGCCGAATATAACCAAGAGGCTACTGATCAATAATCTGATTTCTAATAGCCAAACCAGCAACAGAAATCAGGTCAGCAAGCAAATTTCATCTACCAACTAAACCAGCAGAAAAGTTCTAATCAGCAGGAATTAAATGCCTTTTTCCATGTTCAGATTTAACAGATAACAAACAAGTATGGTTATCAACAACATGTTCTCAGTTCTTACAACCGAAACACAGTATTGACAGAAGCGTAAACAAGTTATCAGTTCTTATAGAACACAGCCAAAACACAGTAATGATCGAAGCATATATATCACCCAAACCAGTTAAATATTGATTAGATCAGAGAGTAGTAAACAAACTTCCTAGCATGTGAGTCTACTAGTTCAAGGCCCAGTTCACAAAATTATTGTTCTAATCATATATGAACCAAAGATCATCACAGAGCAACAGTAAGGAACCAAAAACTGAGACAAATCTCAGAGATACTCACTGTGGAACAGCAATCAAAGCTGTTCTGAAGGAAGGGCAAGGCGCAACCGAAGTCACTGTCCTAGAAAACCGAGTGCTGCTACAAGTGCCATGGGAAGAAGGCAAGGTTCTAAAGATACAATGCCCAAATATTCGTGCTTATGACACCCCAAACATGAACTCGAGCCTTGCAATTAGCCACACAAGAACAAGACCTCCAATTAGAATGTTTCCCCAAAGCTTCGGTAGCAAGAACCAAAGTTTTCGGCAAACAACTAAGCGATTGGAATCACTTCACTGATCACAAAGTCCAGCCACTAGACTTCAGATTTTCAATCTGAAGTTGAACCTTACCAACCAAAATTGGAAGTAAAACCAAAGGAGACCGAAGAGGAGAAAAGGGGTTTTGATGTTCTTACTCGTTGTTTTGGAAGATGCACTAGGGCCAGGATAAATAGGAATAAAAACCTGCAACCATGTTGTGCTACCTTCCCGGTCCTCTCAGTGGTCAGCGAGAAGAACTCGTCTTCCTCGAAGAATCGGCGCCTCACATGGATCTGGTAGGTAGAACCGAATACATCCGTTGCGCCGCCACACCGAAGAGGAAGAAGTGGCCACACAGCACTTTCTTCCGATTGAGATGACTCAGACTCCTTTTCGTCGAAGCCCTAATGGGCTGGTCGATGGTCCGTGAGCAAAGTAGACGGCCCACTTGCAACATCCTAAGAAACATCAAATTTAACACTAACTTCATCTTCGTGACTATTGGCAAAACACTAACTTCAACATTAACTGTCGCTCACCCCGGCTCTATCACGAGCTTCTGGCTGGCTATAGCACGTTATTTCCCGTGCGATGCTAGATGCTAAATAAGAGTCGATTCTCTTCTCTTTCCTCTTTTCTCACTCTTCCACATAGAACAAAACTAATGTGTACATACTAATAATAAGTTGAGATAGCCTTATTATACCTGCCCTAAGTGGCACTTGCATTGTAGCAATTTACAAAGCTTCTCGACATAGCTTCTCACCCAAACGTCAAGTACTTTGACTGCTAATTTTTATAATAATATATTTATAAAATTCAATAATATTATAATATTAAAAAAATTCTTTTCAAGACAAATCTACATATAATCTTTATGTATCCAATCTAAATATTTAAAAAGATATTGACAGTTAAAGTTTCAAAAGTTTAACTTCACTGATAACTATTTGTGACGGAAGAAAATAAATATCTAATACACATCTTGCAAAACGCATGCAAAAGGGCAGACAATCCTGAAAGACCATGTGGAGGTCTACCCATCTTGGTGATAAGTATTTGACTAAATTTGAGGTTGGTATACTTTGGGTTGAGTTTGATTTGAATTGGATTTTCAATTTGAAGCAATTTAAGCTCTGACTGTTTTTCCCCGTGATACCAGCTGAGTGGTAGTACCGGACCCCAGAGCAGTGTAAAAAATCCCGAGAAGGTGTTCTTAGGGGATCAGGCAAGCCGGTGATACCGGCCATGGCAGCCTGGTGCTGCCGGCTAAGCGGTAGCACAGACCCAAGTGCCCGGTGTGAAAATTCTAGTGAGGAGTATTCTGGTTTAGGGTTGAAGGGTGGTGCTACCGGCCAGGGGGCAGTAGCACCAGCCCTGATGAGCGTAAATGTTTCAAAAATTGTGATTTTGGATGTTTAATTGCATATCTTTTTGGACATTGCTATGTGATGGGTTTTTCTTATCTTTGATGGTTGTAGGATGCCGTGTTTTGATCATGGTGAGGCAGAGGATGACCAAGACTTGACGAGGAGCGTCGAAGGTCCAGACGGTCGAGGATTGCCAAAAGATGATCAAAGATGGAGTCGGTGCAAGCCTAGAAGACAAGGAAAAGAAAAGGTGCTAACTAGACACTGTATGGATCAAGGAGGGTCGTCGGATCACGGTCTAATTGATAGGATAGCGAGTTTAGTTAGTGTGCTTTGAAAACCGTGCAAGAAAATCTTGTTTGTTTGGTGGATTTTGGGTTAGCCCTTGCGTGGCTATGTGAGTAGGTCAATCCTAACCCTTGATAGAGTGCTCTAGGGTTGAGGGACTCATCTATAGGTGGTAGGTGGCCCAAGAGAGTTATAAAAAGAGGGGTAGGGGTAGCATTCCCCCTCTTAAAGGTTTTAGAGGTTTTGTGCTCCTTTGAGCTTTTCCCACTTATGTGTGAGGCTTTTGTAAACCTCCCTCCACTTGGGCCCAAAGGCCTTGTACGACCTAGGGTTGCATGGACCCCTCCTAAGCCCATGTATTTGGAGTAGGGCTGCGCCCCAAACCCTAGCCACCACCCCTCTCACGTATTAAAACCTTGTAGCCATCATTGTTATGCTTTGGGTTTTGCTTAGATTATTCTACTATCACAGTTTTGCCGTTTTTCGGTTTGTGGAACCCCAACTTCATGTGCTTAATACAATTCACAATTGAGATTGCTTCTTTTTCGTTCTTGCTCGTGTTCTCGATCTGCTTGCAGGAACTAGCCTTCTGGGTGAGGTTAACCGTGTTGTCGGCGTACTTTGCACCGGGGTACCATCTCCGCTGAAGATATAAAAGGCCCAAAAAGTAGCCTGGCCCAATTTGGTGGCATGGCGGGCAGCCGGGCGATCACGCCCTGCCCACTGGCGAGGAGTTCCGTGGCCCGCTAGCGGCAATGGGCGATCACGCTTGTTTGCCGGCGAGGAGCTCGCGGGCCTCGGCGAAGCAATGGGCGATCACGCCTGCTTTCGCCGGGTGAGCGGTTTACTGTGGCGCTTTGGCGGGCAAATGGGTGATCACGCCCTACCTGGCGGGCAAGGAACACGATGGCCCGGCGAGCACGCATGGCCCCTGGCGAAGCGATCATGCCTCGCCACGGGCGAAGCGTTTAGGCAAATACTGGCGGGTAGGTGGTCGAGGAGCTCGCATGGCCCTCTTTGCGAAAGCAGCCGGGCGATCACGCCGCCGCGGGCGAAGCGGCGGCGCAAGGCGTCGGCTTATGAGGCGGCCTAGCAAGTGGGCGGGCGTCTGGGCCCCCCTCGTCAGGCCACGGAGGCAACCAAAGGAATGAGGGGAATGCTTCGCCTCGAAGTTTCCCTCCCCTGGCACCTCGTGTCGGGGTCATTAATTATGAAGGACTCGCTATCGACACGTCGGTGGCACGTCCCTCTGACACCTCTTACCAAACCCGTCGCGGGGGCGTCGTGTCCCGAGTGGACCGGGCGAGGCCACGAAGGTGTGCGTAATAAATGAGTCGTGGATCTACGTGGAAATTGGAATGATTGCTGTAATTGATGTGCTATAGATAAGTATAGCGTCACCTTCTCCCCTGCCCAGGTCGGCTCGTCTATATAAGGGCGCCTCGGTGCATGGAGAAGGGGGTCGAAACTTAGAGGAATCAGGAGGTCAGTCAGTCGGTCGGTCTATCATCGAGAACCCACAGAAGTAGACATAGAAGAGAACCCCTGTAAACACTTCCGCATTTTCTCAACAAATTACCAGTAGGACGTAGGGCTATTACCCACTCTGGGGCCTGAACCAGGGTAAATTGTGGTGTCCACTAGCTTGTTGATCCCTGGATCCATCGCTGAGAGACATTAGGGTTTCTAGCCATGAAGATGCCCTCTACCGAACCATACCTTCCATCTAGGGAGTAGCCAACTCTGTTCATTGACGGGATCTTGTCAGGTGAAATTTGCCGACAGGGGTACGCCAGGTAGGGGGCTAGTGGTTGGCTCATTCAGCTATCTCTCTGATAGATTCTGGCCTTCCGTCCGAAAGGACCTTGCATCCAGTGATGGCGGGTTCACACTCACAGTGACCGGAGATGGTGGAGGTTCGCAGCGCCCAGAACAGGTCCCGGCGTTCTCGCCGGACGAGGGATCGCCTCACGCCACCTCCACAGGAGGGCAGTGGTGCCCCCATAGCGGTGGCCGGGCTTCCTGTTCGGCGTCGGCTAGCTATGGAGGCCGCCACTCCGGCCCAGAACTTGTATGTGGTCCGTCTCCTCCTAGACCACCCTCCGATGGAACTTGCAGGAGACACCCCAGCCACGGTGTGACTGCGGGATATCGCTGGCCTCATGGACGCGGCTCAGCTCCACGTAGGGATGCTCGACTAGTCTGAGACCGTCGGTACCCCTCAGCCGAGGGAGCATGTCGATCGCACCCAAGCTTCCAGTCGCCCTGCTGGGAAGCGCTCTAGCCAGGCGGGCCAGAGTAAAGGAAAGGGCGTGCAAGAAAAAGGTCCCAGCTCTGCGAGGAGCCGTGGGGATCTGAGGGCCTATCTGGAGCTCCGGCGGCGCAGTGGTGATTTGCGTCATCACCTGCAGCGTCGCCGTGCTAGTGACGGACGGATGGCCCCTAGGGGTGAGAGTTCCTCCCATGACTCTCACCTTCAGAGCGAGGAGGAGGTCCGCTCCTCCGATTCTTTGGGGAGTCGTGGTCTGCCCTCTTCGACACGGTTTCTGAGCCGGGGCAAGGGCGGACGGCAGGATCACCCCTATGGCGTCGGATGCCAGGCATTTTCTCGACGGCTGCGCCGCGTGGTGTTGCCCGAAAGGTTTCGCCCGGGCTCCATCGAGAAGTACGACGGCACCACCAACCCAGAGGAGTTCCTGCAGATCTACACCACCATGGTGCGTGCCGCTGGCGGGTATGGAAAGGACATGGCCAACTACTTCCCAACGACCTTGACGGGGTCCGCCCGGTCTTGGCTGTTGAACCTCCCGCAAGGGTCGGTGTACTCGTGGGAGAAATTGTGCGGCCTCTTTGTCACCAACTTCCAAGGCACCTTCACACAGCCGGGCGTGGACGACGATCTCCAAGCCCTTGAGAAGGAAAGAGGGGAGTCGTTGCGTGACTTCATCTAGCGATTTTGCCACTGTCGCAACATGATTCCCCGGATCTCGGAGCAGTTGGTCGTCATCACCTTTCGAAGAGGTGTTCGCGACCATAAGATGCGGGAAAAGATGGCGACCCGCAACATCGTTACCACCTCCGAGCTCTTCTCCCTGGCGCACAAGTGCGCGCGTGTGGTAGAGGCTCGGGGGCCGACATCTGGCGCCATGCGAGGATGCGGTGGGGATGAAGCTGGGACTTCGAGGAGCCCCAGCCATGCAACCAGGAGGACGTGGAAGTGCGAGGCAACCGAGACCAGGCGGGTCCTAGCCGCCGAGTGCGAGCTTGAAGGCGCTCGGCCGCAGAAGCGTGACTGCCGTGACCGGCGGGTTGACCGCCACAAACGGCGGGATGACCGCCGACGACAGCATGGCGACTGCCGCGGTCGCGGGAACGACCGCCACAAGGAAAAGGAGGGTGAGCCCTTCTGCCCGATCCACCAGACCAACTCTCTTGGCCTGGATGATTGCCGTGAGTAAGATGGTTGAGCAGCGGCTCAAGGAGCGTCGCACCCGCGACGACAACCAAGACGAAGACCCCGCCTTGCTGGCCTTCCAGCAGGCAGACCGCGCTGTGGCGTACATTCATGGTGGCTCATCCACCTATCCCTCCAATGCTTCCTATAAGCGGTGGAGGAGGGAGGTCTACGCTACGGCGTCGAGTTCAGGGGCGTGTCGGATGCTGAAGTGGTCGGAGACGCCGATCACCTTCAGTCTGGCTGACCACCCTGAGAGCACCGCCGGCATAGGTCACCTTCCAATCATGGCTTCCCCTACAATATGGAACGTGAAGCTCGGGCATGTGCTGATTGACGGAGGGAGCTTCCTCAACCTCCTGTCCTTTGAAACATTCCGGCGGATGTGCTAAACCAGAGCCGCCCCACCCTACCTTTCTACGGTAGCCCCGGTGCTGGCATGGTCCCTCGCAGTGCACCTTCCGCCACCTTCGGGGAGGAAAGCAACTTCCGTACGGAGCTGGTCGACCTTGAAGTCGCCGACTTCGACCCCCCGTACAATGCCATACTCGGCCAACCCGCGTTGGCCAAGTTCATGGCGGCAACCCACTATGGATACATGGTGGTGAAGATGCCGGGGCCTGATGGCCCCATAGCCATCCGGGTGGACAGGCCAGAGGCTTTGCACTGCCACAAGCACGCGACCGACTCGCGCTGTCACTCAGGCAAAGCCGGCCGATGCCGCTTTTTGGGAGCCCTTCATCGACCTCAACAAGGCTCGCGAAGGACCCTTACCCCGTCAGACGCCGATCTCATCGTCGACTCCACGGCGGATGTGAGTCTCAGGCTTTCGGATGCGTACTCGGGTACCATCGATTAGCATGGCGGCGTAAGACTAAGACAAATCGCTTTTGTAACACCCATGGGCGCTTATTGTTATATCAGAATGGCTTTTGGGTTAAAAAATGCTGGTTCTACTTACCAACATGCCATGCACATCACTTTCCGTCCACAGATAGGGCGCAACCTTGAGGTCTACATCGATTACTTGGTCGTGAAAGTGAAAAAGAGTGAAGAACTGATCGAAGACCTGGAGGAAACATTTGCCAACCTCTGGAAGAATTGCTTGAAGCTCAACCCCGAGAAGTGTGTGTTCGGCGTACCCTTCAGAAAGCTATTAGGATTCCTCGTGTCCAGGTGGGGCATTGAGGTTAATCCTGACAAGATAGCGGCCATCGAACACATGAGGCCGCCCATTCAGCTCAAGCAGGTACAGTGCCTAGCTGGTCGCCTGGCCTCCCTCGGGCGATTTATTGCCCGGCTGGGAGATAGGAGCCTGCCCCTTTTCAAATTGCTGAAGAAAACGGACCACTTCGAGTGGACTGAGGAGGCTCAACAAGCATTTGAAGACTTGAAGCAGTACCTCTCCTCCACACCAGTACTGGTCACCCCTCATCTTGGCGAACCGTTGCTTCTGTACATCGCTGCTACCCTGGCAGTGGTGAGCATGGTACTGGTGGCGTAGAGGGAAGGTATTCAAAAGCCGGTCTACTACGTCAGTAAAGTGCTACACGAGCCAGAGACCAGATACCCGCAAGTGCAGAAGATGCTGTATGGCGTCCTGGTGGCGTCCAGGAAGCTGCGGCACTACTTTCAAGGGCGAGAGGCCACAGTGGTCACTACCTACCCCCTGCGAGAAATCCTTCACAATCGAGAAGCCCAAGGCCACATCGCCAAATGGTCGATAGAGCTGGGGGAATTCTGTCTGAAATTTGTACCCTGCACCGCCATCAAGAGCCAAAAGTTGGCGGAGTTCGTTGCCGAGTGGACTCCCGCCGCTCCTGAAGCTGAAGAAGCATCCGCGCCTTCCCCGTGGACCTTGTTTTTCGACGGTTCCTTCAGGCTTGAAGGCGCGGGGGCTGGGGTAGTCCTGGTCTCTCCGACCGGTGACATCCTCCAGTACATGGTCGCCCGCGACTTCAAGGCCACCAACAATATTGTTGAGTACGAGGGCCTACTGGCAGGGCTGCGCATCGCCTCAGCGTTAGGAGTCCGGCGCCTTCAAGTTAAAAGAAACTCCCTGCTAGTCATCAATCAAGCGCGGAAGGAATTTCAATGCTCTGATCCTACCATGGCGCCTACTTGGCGGAGGTCAGAAAATGGAGCGCCACTCAATGGACACGATATATCCATATCCTCGACGCCCCGAGTTGGGGTCCCGAAGCGTTACCTCCAGATCACGGGATCAAGGGATGTGGCCGCTGCGTGGTCGGACCACTGAGCTGGGAACCGAGACACGTGTGGTGCCTCCTGCAGAAGTGGAGGATACTTGGACGGAATCGACTCATCATTGGCCCGCTGGAGACTAGGGTGACAATAGACTGTTGGGCACTATCATCCCCACCGAAAACTGGGGAAGCGATAGACGGTCTCACGAGACTCCTTTCGGAGGGGCAAACTGGAATAATAGCGCCATCGGCCTCACCGGAGTTAGGGGCAGCGATGGACGGTTGGGCAAGCCTTTCTTCGAAGACTCCAACTAGAACAGAAGCCTTTGACGAGGCGAGCTGTGAGAGCTCATCCACCAAATGATTGTCACACCGGGGGATATGGATGTACCCCAGCCCATCGAAGTGGCATTCCATCCTCCTGACTTTCGCCAAATAGGCGGCCATCATGGGATCAGAGCACTGGAACTCCTTTCTTGCTTGGTTGACAACGAGTAGGGAGTCGCCCTTGATGTGTAGATGCCAGATGCCAAGTGCGGCAGCGGCGCATAGCCCCGCTAGTAGCCCTTCATATTTGGCGATGTTGTTGGTCGCCTTGAAGTCCAAGACGATCAGGTACCGTAGGATGTCCCCGATCGGGGAGACCAGGACAAACCCAGCCCTTGCGCCCTTGACTCAGAAAGAGCCGTCGAAGAATAGGGTCCACGGGGGGAGTTTGGGTGCTTCTTCAGCTTCAGGAGTGGATGGAGTCCACTCGGCGATGAACTCGGGCAACCTCTGACTTTTGATGGCAGTGCGCAGGCGAAACTTGAGGCAAAATTCGCCTAGTTCCACCAACCACTTGGCGACGGAACCTTCAGCTTCTCGGTTGTGGAGTATCTCTAGAAGTGGGTAGGCTATGACCACCATGATCTCCCGTCCCTGGAAGTAGTGTTGAAGCTTCCGGGACGCCACCAGAATAGCGTAGAGCATCTTCTGGGCTTGTGGATATCTGGTCTCCGCGTCGGATAGCACTTTGCTAATGTAGTAGACTGGTCTCTGGACGCCTTCCCTCTCCGCCACCAGGATCGCACTCACTACCACCGGTAGCCGAAATATATAGGAAGCGGCTCACGGGAGCGGGCGACCAGCACCGTGGGTAACTTGAACGCTTGTTGGGCTTGAGCGCCCATTCGAAGTGGTTAGTGTTCTTCAATAGCTTGAACAAGGGGACTTTTTCTCCCAAGCGGCGATAAATCGCTCGAGGATGTCAAGTACCAGTGACATCGGACGTGCTTGAGTCTGGTTGGCGGCTTCATGTGTTCGATAGCCACTATCTTGTTGGGGCTAGCCTTAATGCCTCGACTAGACAAGTGGAATCCCAACAGCTTCCTAGAAGGTATGCCAAAGACGCACTTTTCGGGATTGAGTTTCAGGTGATTCTTCCTAAGGTTGGTGAAGGTTTCACCCAGATCCTCAATCAGCCCTTTACTCTTCTCAGATTTCACCACCAGGTCATCGACGTATACCTCTAGGTTGCGCCCGACCTGTGGTCGAAAAGTGGCATGGATGGCACGCTGATAAGTAGAACCAGTATTTTTTAACCCAAAGGGCATTCGAATATAGCAATAAACACTCATAGGAGTTACAAATGCGGTCTTCTCTTCATCTTCTTTCGCCATGCTAATTTGGTGGTACCCGGAGTACGCATCCAAAAAGCATAGCAGCTCGCACCCCGTCGTAGAGTCCACGATCAGGTCAATGCGTGGCAAGGGGTACGGGTCCTTCGGGTAGGCCTTGTTGAGGACGGTGAAGTCGACACACATTCACCACTTCCCATTGGACTTCTTGACAAGCACGGGGTTGGCAAGCCATTCGGGGTGAATGACTTCTCTTATGATACCCACGTGCAGCAACTTCTCCACTTCCTCGCGGATGGCATCCTGACGCCGGAGCCCGGCGCGGACCTTTACGGACCCGACGACCTCCGGAGCATTGACTTGTGCTCAATCACCTCCACAGGGTGCCCTGGTCATGTCGGACGGTTGCCAGGCAAACACGTCGACGTTAGACTGGAGGAAGGTGACGAGCGTATCTTCCTATTTGGCGCCAAGGTTGGAGCCCAGCTTGACCGTCCTTTCAGGCTCGGCCACGCTCAGGGAGAGCACCTTAACCTCACCGGACGGGCCGGGCGAGGCACGGGTTCCACTGGAGGGGCTCCCAAGTAGACAGCGTCAACCTGCTGATGTGACTTTGGGTCCCGATCTTTCGATGAGAGTAATAACTTCGATTTGGAGGAATTGACTTTGACGATCCGACTACAACGAGATGTGCCTTAGCAATCGCTAAACCAACTCAGAGGGTTATTGATGATGCACGATTGAACACGAGTTCAATTCTCGCATGCAACAGAAGAACAAGCAAGAACAAAGGTAAAGGCAATCTGAAATTGCAAATAAAGATGAAGGATTGATAATGTGGGGTTCTGAAATAAGGATCTTCTAAAGCGGTTTGTTGAGCACGTCTGGAAGACTCAAAATAGTAGCAATGGCTAAACTATCAAATAAACAAAACCCAAGTCTCTACGGTGGCCTATTGCCTTTATTATATAGCGGAGGGAGGAGGTGGATACTAAGCACTAGGCAATATGGGACTAAACATGCAGCCATGCAACTTGGGCCTTCATGGGCGGAGGTGGAGGAAGCCCTAGGGTTACATGGGCTTTGGGGCCAAAAAGAAAAGCGTGTACTCATGGGCCCCGAACAACGTTCTGGATCAAAAGTTATGGTCATTTGAAGTTGAGGCATCGCGTGAGGCCGAACTGGACTCGGACTTGTTCTCTTCCCAATCCGACTTGAACATGATCTTTGGCCCAATTTTGGTCCACGAGAGTCCTTCTCCATGGTTCTTAAGTACAATCAAATCATCACAAGTATTAAATAGCATCCCATTCATATTATCACTAATGGGGAGGTTTAGAAATGCATTCACCTGTTGATTAAACTGTCGTGCGCGGGCTCAAGTAACCGGTCCTTGTATAATCGCAGCGGGTTCAATTGATGTGTAGATGTGGCTGTATCCATGGAAGTGATGTCCTCATCATCCTTCCTTCTTGCATTGAGATCCCCGACTCATGCTTGTCTTTTAGCACATCTTCAAAGACAAAACATTCTTATATAGGTCCTGCATTTATTTAAATAAAATAGTAGCTCTACCTATTTATATATTTCAAGACATGAAAAACATTTAGAGGATTCACCTGATAATTATTTATATAGCTCAACACTTCTTTCCAGCATATAATGACTTGATGAGCGCTAGCACTCTTCGATGCTTCCTCCCCTCCTCGAAGGAAAACCATCCTCGGTTTTGGAAAAGCTAGAAAAGAAACAACTAACAAAAACAAGAGTGTGTACACAACATATATGTATATATCCCATATTTCATTGTTCTTTTGGATTCGCGGCGGGCTATTTTCATAACAACAAAAAAAGAAATCAAATTTAAGCGAATAACATTTCCTCACAATTCTGCAAGTTGATTCGTGGTTATAAGTGAAGCATATAGCATCAAAATTAACATGATTTAGTTTGCAACTTGATTTGCAAATATAAGTAAAGCACATATCCATCCCTAACTTTTGATAAAGAAAACTCATGTTTTGTGAGCCGCGATCAATAACATGTTTTGTGGGCAAAACTACAAGTCCTGGCATCAAGTATGGATCAT
Organism: Guadua angustifolia; assembly: GCA_036346375.1. Lineage (NCBI taxonomy): Eukaryota > Viridiplantae > Streptophyta > Magnoliopsida > Poales > Poaceae > Guadua > Guadua angustifolia. Next base: position 5,664,910 of record CM070519.1, on the reverse strand, counting down.
TCATATCATCAAATTGTAAATAAGCAATATCAAACCATTCCAATAACGGTGACACAATTTTAATGGGCTTCCACGCATCAACTACGACATGCTGAACTATAATACAAGTTAATGTACTAAAATTCGAACAATGGGGCAACAAGCTATGGGTATCACACATTTCAGGAAAATTTGATGGTGCCGCAAATGAAACAAGTTGTTGCATAAAACTAAAATTGCCTAAAATAGCAAGCTTCAATTCAGCAAGTTTATCACAAGTTATGCATATTCTATAAACAAGAAACTTGCCATCTATGACATAATCACCAACTAAATTGAATTTAAAACAATAGGCATAGGTGCTAGACAATGACTTAAGAGATGAAATTTCAGAAATCTTGTCCATAGCACAAGTCAAACTAATGTGCTCATTCAACATGATATAGCACAAAATAGTGGCGGGGATATTCTAGCTATCACCTCCTTTTATGTAATCAGCACCACATGATCAAAATTATAAGCATGCAATTCATCATATGGTTCTACAATTGTTGCACAAGGTGGTAGTTCACAAGAATTATGTATAGCAGAATATACTCACAAATTTCTCTCCCGTTCTTGTCTGTAAAATCAGATCTGCACCATGGTCATTTGTCTCCTCCTCGTAAGTAGGAACATCAAAACCTCCTAAATTTTCATCCGTTGTTGTAGGTGTCGGGTATCCATATCTCGCACCATAGTCGAAGGGAATGTCCCATGCTCGACTTTATCATCTTCCACGTTCTTCTCTCTTTTTGCTTGTGCTCATTTGTCTGCAAAATGTTAGCCACAAGAGGAGGTGCAGCAACAGGCGCCTCAAGTGAAGCTAATAGTGCATTCAAACATTCAATACTACAAGCACTTTCCAACAATTGTGAAAGAGAACGATATGTTTGATCAATAAGAATATCCTTAATACCCTTATTAAGCCCATGTATGAACCTAAACTGGATAGCTTCATCGATTCTTCAAACCACAACGTAACAAACAAGTTCGCAATTCAGAAAAGATAGCACGAAGGCCAAGTGCTATACATCGTGGGTGGAGACCTATACCACCGGCAGTAAATGGAATTCTCCGGCGCATCACCGAGAAGAGGGAGCATACCGCTCTTTGATATCCATGGAGGCATGTGCGGGAGACATATGTTCGGCCGGACGCTTGTCGGCAAAGCGTTTTGCCAAGGATTTTATTGGCCTACTGCCCTCCAGGATGCTTGCGAGATGGTGAAGAGGTGCGAAGCATGCCAATTCTTCGCCAGGCAAATTCACCGACCAGCCCAAGCTCTACAAACCATCACGCTCTCTTGGCCGTTCGCGGTCTAGGGGCTGGATATCCTGGGCCTATTCCCACGGACCACAGGGGGCTTCACCCACCTGTTCGTCATCATCGACAAGTTCACCAAGTGGGTCGAAGCCGAAGCAGTACGTGCCATCACGGCTTCCGCTGCTATCAAGTTCATCCACAGAATTTTCATCCGCTTTGGAGTCGCTAATCGTGATCATCACCGATAACAAGATTTCAATTCACCAATGGGCTTTCCGCACTTGCGGAAGAGATGGGCACCAAGGTATGCTTTGCCTCGGTGGCCCATCCCAAAAGCAATGGCCAAGCTGAGCGTGCCAACGCGCTGGTGTTGAGAGGCTTGAAGACCAGAGCATTTGATTGATTCCATAAGCGGGTGGCGTGGTGGACGGAAGAGCTCCCGGTTGTGATGTGGTCGCTTCGAACCACACCTAGCCGGGCAACTGCCGAAACGCCCTTCTTCCTGGTGTACGATGTCGGTTGCCGCCTTGTCCGAAGCTATCTTCGTTCGCCGACGCGTTTCGCATTCAACGAGGAGGGACAAGAAGACCACCTTGCGCGCTGCCTGGTACCAGCAAAGTCTCAGGCGGTATCACGCCGCCCGGGTCTGCGAAATAACACTAGCAGTTGGCGACCTTGTTTTGAGTAGAATCCAGATGCATGCCGGGCTCCATAAAATGTCCCCCCAATGGGAGGACCCCTTTAAGGTGGTGTGAGGAGCCGCCCAGACCGTCCTCGGGTTATTCAAATGCCCGGTTGCCCTCATCGGATTTGGAGGCTAGCAACGGATCACCGATGGTGCTCACAGTGCTAACACCCAAGCCCAATTAGGACAACAACGATCCTATTAGAATAACTCGACAATAATCCCGGTATTCCCCCGGTATGCGACCCGAAGCTCGCCCAGGATCGCCCTACATACCGGTTTCCATTGCCATATCAATTCAATTCGCATAAAGGGGGCAACGAACCCAAAACTTCACGACCAGACATGCAACGCGGAAGCACAACAACAACACCAACTCAAGCACAAAGACAAACTAGACAACCACACAACTAAAACAACTCATCTAGCATACTAGAAGCATATAAAACATGACTAGATAGCAAGATAAAATTCGAAATTTCAGCGGCAACATTGCAGCACCTAGAGCAACAAGAATAGAAGCAACACAATAGATATATGACATGAAACACAATACATACCAGATCCAACATGACACAACAACAATATAGAAAAAGGATCATCAAGAGTAGAAGCAACAACCAAGACATGAGATGAGCATGGTAATACATTAAGGTTCAACGTGGAAACAGTCAAGTATTTAAACAAGGACTAGGCATACTTTAGAAGGCTAGCTATACAACAAAAATGAGCGCACAACCAACATATTAAACCAAAAGTAAGACATCTCTTGAAGTGTCCTGCCCCTGAACACTTCCAGGCGTTTGCAATGTCGAGCTTAGCCTCTATTCGGTGTCCCACCCGACCACCGAGAAGCAAAACGGACAGAATTCACATCCATCGATGTCCTCAACTGAAAACCACAAAGTCGAAGCAAGAGTACAGAAGGTACTCGCAAGACTTACCCGTGGTCTATATATGACCGACTTGAAGGCATATGCATTTGGATGTAGCAAGGAAAAAGCTTAAGGCAACAAGTGCATAAAAGCTTAACTTTGGTTCATGTTCACATTCAACTACTCAATTTACAAGTTTATAGCATTTATGGACAGCACCTATTACTAGAGTGAAATCTAAAATTAAACATTAAAGAGAGCAAGTAAAATCATGAAACAAGTATCAACATCAAGTATACCCACTAGTTTCAAGTTTAAGTTGTTACTACATTGAAATGTTGGATGATACAAGCGTGCTCATATCCAAGAGCGTGGCAATTCAAATCGCTTATTCACCCTGCAGGGGATCATCAATCGCACGACATGTGCCACAAGGAACCTCATGTCAACCCTCCTCCCATCCATACATACTCGTTGAACTATCTTCATGCGGTCCGAGCACCTAGCACCCCCTCGAGCGGCTCAAGCCTCGCTTAGCCCTCGAGAGGCGGCCTAAGTGAAAGACCATGTGGAGGTCTATCCTTGTGTGTGATGAGTAATTGATGAGTATTGAGCTTGGATTGATTTGAAATTGAGTTTGATTTGAAGTGAATTGGATTTGAAGCAATTTGAGTGTTGGGTGCTTTTCGGTCACGGCACTGGGGCGGTAGCACCGATCACGAGCTAATTAAGATCGATTAATGATTTTTGGATAATCGTTGAAAATATCTTTGTGGGCATTGCTATGTGAAAGGTTTTTCCTTGTCTTTGATGGTTGCAGGGCGACGGTGCTAGGTCATGGTGAGGCGGAGGATGACCGGGACTAGGCGAGGAGTGTCGGACGTCCAGACGGTCGGGAGATCGCCGGAAGATGATCGGAGATGGAGTCCGGGCAAGCCAAGAAGACAAGGAAAGGAGATGATGTTAGCTAGATGCCGTGTGGATCAATGAGGGCTGTCGGATTGCGGTCTAGTTGATAGGTTAGCGGCCCTAGGTAGTATGCTTTGAAAACCGTGCAAGAAAACCCGGTATGTGTGTGGGGTTTGGGTTAGCCCTTGCATGGCTGTGTGAGTGGGTCAATCCTAGCCCTTAGATGAGTGTCCTAGGGTTGAGGGACTCATCCAAGGGTGGTAGGTGGCCCAAGAGTAGTATAAATAGGGGTGGAGGGGCGGCCTCCTCCCCTTGAAGGTTTGAGTTGCTCCTTTGAGCTTTGCCCACATGAAGTGAGGCTTTGTAAACCTTCCCACCAGAAATACAAAGAAATTTCTTTACATTATTGTGAATTTAAATTCCACATTTACATTATGTCTTTACTTTACACAATTTAAATTCAGCATTTACATTATGCATTTACTTTCCCGCAATTTATATTCATGCAATTTGGATTTGCCTCCCCTCCTTCTAAATGCTGATCTTGGATGTTTTGAGTGTGTTCATATGGTTTTACATCTCTTTTGCACTCTTTGATTAAGTAGAGATCATCTTTTCTTTCAAGTACCAGTTCTGTCCAGAACTTGTTCTTCATGCAGCAGTTAGTATTTGATTTTTAGAAAACTATAGAAAAATCCTTTTTCCGTGATTCTTATTGGAGATTGTGAGGGACTCCCATATACATCTTTATAAAAAGTTTGGAGTTCACTTGTTGCACCGTTTGGGCGCCATGAGGTGAAAACCGAGCCCCAAATTTTCTGCTCGAAGTTCCTGACTGTCTGTGTTCATAGATTTATGATGATTTTTATACATGTCTTTTTGATCTGAAATTTGGTAGAGATCTTCATGACTCATCCGATCATAGGGAGAAAATTTCTCATGATTTTGTGAGTAGCATAAACCCACCAACCTCCTGTTCAAATTAAAGACAGCTTCTGGAAATATCTGCTTTTGCTTTTCTAAAACTGACTTTTGTGTCTTGGCTTGATCTCTTTTAGAAAAGAAGTATTTTAATTGATTCCTCTTTATTTGGACACTTGAAAACCAGGATTGTGATTGAATAATCCCTCACATATTTTATGGATCTCATCCATGTAAGCTAGGATACACATAGTTGTCTAGTCATCCGGTTTTTATGGTTTTATGAATTTGAGGAGCACCGTTTTTTTCTTTGCGCAATCTTGTCAAGGTTTTAGTTGGGGTATTTTTGGGAAAATTTATTTGCGACCATTCACCCCCCCCCCTCTGTTCACCATCTCGATCCTTCAATTGGTATCGAGCGGTTTTGCTCTTCCATAGATCTTGACCGGTCTCGAGAGCCATGGCGATGATAAGTATTCCACCAAGCCTCCAATTTTGGTGGTGTTGATTTTCCTTTTGGAAATCCTTGATGGAGTCATACATCATCGCCTGTGGCTTCCTCGATATGGCAGAAGGTGAAGCTCCCATATGAGGTTCTCGCTGATGAGAACGCCACGGCCGACAATATGGCCGACGTTGAGGCAAATGCTAAGGCGAGGAACATTCTCATACAGGACTCACCAAGTGAGTATAATCGATCTCTCACCGCGATTCGCTTCATGAGATTTGGGTGACCTCGATGCTTACCATGAGGGCACTACCCAAATCAAGACCGTGAGGTAGGATCAGCACAAGCGTGAGTACAACAAGTTTGAACAACACGCTGGTGAGAGTCTTGACGAGTGTTTTTGTCGATTTACTAAAATTTTGAGCGATCTCCGGGCAGTTGGTTGCACATACCCTAACTCGGATAATGCTCATCACTTCTTGACCGCACTCGATCTTCGTGTTTGAGAAATGAAAGTGACCACCATCAAGGATACTACCGACTTGTCGACCTTGACTCTTGACAGGCTCTATTCCCGACTCAAGACTCATAAGATCGACGTCGTCTCGCAAGACTAAATCACAATCGATGGTTTTGGTCACCGATCCCATTGGATCTTTCTTGATTTCTTTGTTGGTTTTTCCTCTCTCGCACTTTGCGAGCTAAGCGATGACCAAGCTCGACAAGTTTCAGTAAACCGAGCTTGCTCTTTAGTCAGTAAGTTTTCTCACGCCTACAAGAGGGTGAGAGAGAGGAAGAGAGGTGGTGGATCTCTCGCTCAATGTGGCGGCCCCAACCACATTCGAGCTTAATTGTCCCAAAGCGAGAAGGGCAAGAACGACTCCGCGGTTCCGCAAGAACGACTACACCGACAAGAAACGCAACAAGAAGCCTCCAGTTCATGAGGCACAAGACGAGAAGAAGTACCGCAACTTCTCGAAGAACAAGAAGTTCTTCCATCGCGTCCTCGCCGCCTCGACGACATCAGCCTCTCCGACACGGAGACATGGAGCGGAAGGCGAGGATGATCCGCAAGAGAAGAAAGGCGGCGACGATTTTCTCAAGCATGTGCTTCATGGCAAACACCAACGACATCACGACCGAGCTCTCAAATGACTCGGACGAGGTACCTTCCTATGACCAGCTCAATGAAGCTTTTTGCAAATTAGGAAAATTTCATGCTAGAGCTAGAGCTAGGGTTACGGAGTTAGAGAAGGAAGTAGATACCTTGTCTCGGAGTTAGCTTCACTTAAATCATGTTCCTCCCGAGACTCGATAGTTGTACTCTCTGTGATGCTTTGCTTGTGGAGTTGGAGAACCTAAGAACTCGCATGATAGTGTGGTTTCTGATCTTGAGGCTCTTAGGTCGAAGGATGCTAGCACATGTTCTATTGATCCTATTCCTATTGATGCTAGTTTTCTTCATACTCACACAACTGCATCTTGTGAAAATTGCCCTAAGCTACTTGCTGAAATTGATGCCATGAATTGTCACCTTAGGAAGCTTTCTGCTAGAAATGATGAACTTGAATTGCATGCTTTAAGGACCCAATCACCATCATCGAGAGCAGAAGCAACTAAAACTTGATAATGAAGCTTTGAATGCCAAGTGTGCTTAACTTGCTAAGGACTTACTAGTTAAGTCAAATAATGGTTGCTTGTGTGTATTAGGTTAAGGATGATGTGGATAAGGTCCACGCAGAGCTTAGGAAGAAGTTAGAGGCCCAAAGTTGGTAGAATTAGAGACGCTTCTTGTGCTTCCTGTGAGTCTCTCAAATTTGAGGCAGCCGTGTATAGGGAAAAATATGCACGCGCTGTTCGATCCTCTTCTTCTGACTCTTCTTCTACTCCTTCCCCTTGCTCTTCATGCGCCTCACTTTTCCAAGAGTGTCAGTATCTTATGAGCACTCTCAAGAAATTTGTTGGAGGCAAGAAGAAGCTCAATCTCATTCTAGACCAGTCCAAGATTAGCAGATTCAATAAAGGTCTAGGATTTGATTACTTGGAACACGCACGGGCGCATCCGCCTTCAGTTGTATGTGCCTCCAAGAGTGGAGAGATAGTGGTAGCTCCTGTGGTGAGTACCACTTGTGTTTAGGTCTCTTTGGGTTATCCATGGGACTTACGAGCGTAAGGGTGCTTCTCTGTCACTTCGCCTAGCAAGGCGAAATATTCATGCACCTTCTGTAAGAAGGGTGGTCACCTAGTAGATTTCTGTTTTAGACGCGCCAAGATCACCAGGTGAGCGGAATTCGGCCGCGAAGCACCATGGTGGGCGGAGCATGGCCGCAGCGCACTAGGCCACACGCACCTGCTAAGCGCCTATCTGGGCCAAGCGCAGGAGCTGAGGGTTCATGTTATGTCCAAGGAGCCGCCGGGAAACTGGCATGCATGACACCTGTATGAGGCAAGTCCAGGGGTAGAACTTCCGCAGCAACTCTATATTCTAGGAGTTCGCCAGCTCCCGATCGTCTTCTGCGGCTAATCGAACCATCCCGGGTCGTGAGACAGAGACCACCTTGAAGGGGCCTTCCCAGCGGGGAGACAATTTGTCGTGGCCTGCTTGCTGCGGAATTCGTCACAAGACGAGGTCGCCTACCACTAGTGTTCTCTCATGAACCCGGATGGCGTGGTAGCACCGAAGACTTTGCTGGTACCAGGAAACACAAAGTGTCACCCAATCTCGTACTTCCTCCAGGAAGTTGACATCGTCTTGGCGTCGGTCTTCCTAGTCTTCTTCGTTGAAGGCCGATACGCGCGGCGAGCCCAAGGAGAGCTCAGAGGGCAGTACTGCTTCGGCGTCGTAGACCAGGAAGACCAGAGTCTCCCCAGTCACACGGCTGGGTGTTGTTCGGAGAGACCACAGCACCGTCAGAAGCTCTTCCACCCATCGTGCTCCACGCTATGGTTCGTCGACGCGCCGGTCTTGAGGCCCTCAGACCAGGGGCGTTGGTGTGCTCAGCTTGTCCATTGCTTCACGGATGGGCCACAGAGGCAAAACACACCTTGGTGCTCATCTCTTCGTAGAAGTTCAGGAACGCTTCACTAGTGAATTGGGTGCCATTGTCAGTGATGATGCGGTTGGCAACTCCAAAATGAGTGAAGATTCCACGCATGAATCTGATGGTAGCGGAGGCCGTAATGGCGCGCACTGCCTCGGCTTCAACTCATTTGCTGAATTTGTCGATGGCGACAAACAATTGGGTGAAGCCCCTTCTGGCCCGTGGGAATGGACCCAGAATATCCAGCCCCCAGACCGCGAACGGCGATGAGAGCGGGATGGTTTGCAAAGCTTGGGCCAGAAGGTGGATCTACTTGGAGTGGAACTGGCACGCCTCACAACTCCTTACCAGCTCGCAAGCATCCTGAAGAGCAGTAGGCCAATAGAATCCCTGGTGGTAAGCTTTACCGACCAATGTTCGACTAGACATATTGCTCCCGCACATACCCCTATGGATATTATAGAGCAACTTGCTGCCTGCTTCCTGAGTGATGCACTTCAGGAGAATTTTGTTTCTACGTGGCGGCCTGGCGTACGGGCGGGCGAGCATGCCCCGCCGGCCAGGTGCCGGTCCACGTGATGCCCGGCATGAAGTGGGCGAAGCACGCCTGCCGCCCGGCGCCGACCCACATGGCGCTCAGCGGAAAGGTGGGCACGCCGCCGCCGCTCGCTTCCGCCAGAAGGCTTAAAAGGTGGTGCAGGGTGGCTTCACCTCGAAGTCTCCTTCCCCTATCGTATCGTTCCATGCGGCAGGCCTGTGGTGTCAGATCTGTCAACTGCGAGGATTTCTGCAACAATCCCATTCCTCTAACGCCTCACCTACCCGTCAAAAAGGGGTCACATACCGGGCGGACGGGGCGAAGCCATGCATCGGCATTCAATGAGGCTGGAGGAATGGGACATCACGAGAAGGGGTAATAAATGTATGAAGATCAGCATGATGACCCCCCTTGTACCTACTCCTATTAGCCTGGCCTATATAAGGGCCTTCTGGTGCATGGGAAAGGGGGACGAGTGGGAACAAGCAAGAGTTCTGCAGTAGAGCCTACGGAAGAACTTGTAACTCCCAAGCTCTGTACGGTACTAGTTTCAAACACTCTTTAAACAATCTAGCAGGAAGTAAGGCTATTACCCAAGGCAAAGGGGGCCTGAACTTGGGTAAAATCTTTGTGTCATCCCTAGTTCATAGATGTCGGAATCCGCCGTACGGGAGTCTCTAGGGTTTTCACCCTCTAGGGTTAGCCAGCCACGAAGACGCCCTCCTATCGAACCAAACTTCTCTTTAATAAATGAATGAGATGCTCCAGAATCGAATAATACGGTAGTCGGGTGTGAGTTGACGGAAAGCGTACCCAACACCACTTCCGGTGCATTCTGAGCTTCTTGGCGGTCACATGGTTGATGCGACCACGGTGGGGTTGGCGCGGTTCTTGGAGGCATTGGTCGAGGTGAAGGTGCTGCTGCCCGGTGCAATAGTGGGTCGAATCCCGACATTGCTTGGTTCTTCTGGGCATTGACGCAAAGTGCCCCGATCGCTTGCTTTGGAAGGAAACAAGAATTGGACGAGCTTGAGTGTTGGCTCCTTGCTGATTTCCACCTACAGTTGGTGGAAGACTTGGCTGCGTGGGTGAGCAATGAATGGGAGGCCTCGGCGGTGCCGAGCTTGATAGCTTGGAAATGAGGGTGCACCATGCGCGGTGGCTGCAAGTGGTCGCTTGCTGAATATCAGGCAGCTTCGCTTGCGCTATGCCGAATCCTCCAATTTTCCCCACTTTCTTCCACCACTATGGCCTTGTGGACCAAGTGCTAGAAATTTGGAAGTCATGAGCAGCGAGCTCTAGCTGCAACTCCTCCGAAAGTCCCTCCATGAAGCGCTTGCTTGCGCTCATCGGTGGAGATTTCGTCCGGGGCATAACGAGCCAAATAGTTGAACTCGTGAAGATAATCCATGATGGTCTTGCCACCTTGCTTCAATGCGAGAACTTCACGCTTCTTCCTTGCCATAATGCCTGCGGGAACATGAGCCTCGCAGAAAGCCGCGCGAAACTCCACCCAAGTGATGACATGATCAGCGGGCTGCATGGCGGTATAGCTGTCCCACCATGCGCACGCTGCACCATCGAGTTGATGTGAAGCGAAGAGGACCTTTTCATGGTCCCGCATTGAGCGGCGGCCAGCTTGCGCCAATAGTCCTGGCCAATCGTCCGCCTCGAGTGGATTCGCAAGATCGAGAATGTTGGCGCTTCGTGCGAAGAAACTCGCCGAGTCCGGCGGCCGCGCGGATGTCTGCGCCTCGGCTCCTCGAAAAGGGGCTGGGTCATAGGCCGTGTTACGGGCGATCTGCTGCAGGATCAAAGTTTGATCTTGCCGGTTTTGCTCAATCAGAGCGAGGACTTGAGCCATGGTAGGAGGGGGTGGAAGTTCCTCCTCCACGCGAGGGTGGTGCTGATTTTGGCGATGCGAGAACTCCGGGTGGTCAGGAGTGACCCCCTGAGTTGGATCCTCAGTTGCTTGGGAGCCGGTGGATTGCGGCCTCGCCTCACGCTGAGATTGGGAACAAGTGGTAACTCCCACCATCTGTTGCCAAAACTAAGTTAGCAACAAGTAGAAGAAGAGCCACAACCACGTCGAACTAGAATATTTGGACAGCAAGTCATACAAATTTAAATTCTACATGTATGCAGCAAGAAAACACGCACCAAATCCATAAGACATCAAAATCAGAAAGCTCTCAAGCCACAACATCACCCATGAAAACAATTAACAAGGTTCCGATACATTAGCATAAGTTCGCAACCCGTAGGTCAAAAGCGATAACTAGGGGTGACAAGTCCAAATATAAGAGCTAGCATAGGTTCATAAGGTAGCCTATTACATCAATTAAATCAGTTCAACTCATCTCTACTTGCCCTCCACGATGAGCTCGACCGGGACAACTCAAATGTCTCTAAGTAACCCTTGGGGAAACACATCCAAAAGATGGTATCCCGGTGATCCGGTGTCTTCGGGGTCTAAGGGGTTAGTGAGACGCTGTGGTGATCCTATATAGAACCTAGGTACCCCCGGAGACTCTTGGACATGCCGACGCATCACATTCCCGAGTTGATGCGCGCGTTGTTGCGCACAACGTCTAGGGTCTCTATCCCCGGCACATGCGGAAACTGAAAGACGGGTGGGGCTACATCGTGTGGCGTCGTGGAGTTGCGCCCACACAATATGTCCCGTGGAACCAAGTTAATCTGGACAAATTGGTGAAGATGCCCTTGTGCCGCGTGAAGACGGGCACGAGTCTCCCAGAGCTCATGGACGACGCAACGATTAGCCCGGTCCAATGCACGGACCAAGCCCGACAACTATCGAATAGAAGGGTCTTCTCCCATCTCAATTTCAGCAACACTGTTGACTCCAACTGTTGGTCCTCGCTATGGAAATATCGACACGGAGGTAAAGTCAGCCCCACAAGTCATGACGGAGATGGCACATGGCAACATACACCACCTCTTGATAGCCATTCCTACGGACGCCCCTCGCCGAAAGTGATAGGGAATGCTCCCGTCACCATCCTAGCAATGATGTGAACCGTGGCGGTGTAGGTCTTCATCCGGGTCCTACAAAGACGACCATAAACTGCAGACTCCGGTGCATAAGTGAAATTAGCTTCCACAAAGATATCCTCAGAGGGAAGGATAACCCTCCACATCTTGGTAAGGGTGACTAAAACCAATGGCCCAAAACTCATCTGTCACGTTGAAAGGATAAGAGGGGTTAGAAACTTGTTTGCACAATCAAATGAATATAAGGGTAAGATATATAACTAAGAGGGGTAAGGAATAAAAGAAATACACAATGTTACCAGTTCTGAAATTACTTCATAGCAAAATAATTTTTGACTCAAAACATCTTCTAACTAGTCGTAGCATGGCCGTTCTAGCCTACAACAAGATGGGATTCAAGCTGTGGGGAACTGGTCCCCGGGACTCCACCGTTCACCCAAATGCATGCGGTACATCTCAAGTGAATCAAGGAACCTCATGCTCATGATTATACCGTGTTGGTCCTGTGAAAGTTCGCCAACACAAGCATTCTCATCCAACAGTTGACATCACAACACATACACAATTATCGGAAGCATAAACGTTATTACATTCCAAAAGTAGGACTGTTGTCCATAATGACATATTTAGAGTTATTACATCAAGTAGCAGCGGAAAACATAAGATAAACAACAAAAGGGCCAGCATGGCATGCCCCCAAACCCTCAGGCAACCAATTGGGGCAAGAACGGCGACTAAATGTTAGAATCGTGAAAACCGCCCTTAAAAGTCCCAGGCAAAGGCCTCATCCTCACCTACAGACAAGTGGACAATCCGTTGAGTACAAAGAGTGTAGTCGCACATTAATATAAGTTGCATATTGATTTCTAACTACATGTGGTTGCTACATCAAAGAGAGGCAAAATGGCAATTTCAGCGCAAAGCAATATTTAGGATAAAGCATAAGCATGTATAGATTGACAAATTGCATTTAGTAAATATTTGGAAATTCTAATACATAATATATCATCATCAAATCCACATTTATATCATGCCTTCAACCATTCTCCGAACCATGAGTTCCATCGCTCATGTTTGACTACACACACAAGTACTCCAATACTTGTGTCTCTTTTCCCACTCCCGCGTGACCCTCGATCCCGCGTGCCCAGTGCTCGGTGTGTGTGGATCAAGGAGTACACCCATTGTTGGACATCCCCAACTCAACAAAGTTCGAGGGACTCCGAGGAAATTCCTTGGCGCTCCACTAAGCCCAAGGAATTTCGGCGGTCATTCCTTGACGCTCCACTAAGCTCGAGGAATTCCGAGTGCACATGGTTTACATACCCTAGTCATACACAAGTACTTGGTTACGCTGGTCCCATAAACGGCGTGTGGTTCGCACGATAGTTACTCAAAGAGACATCACCAGGATTCAATCCTTAAGGTCCTTAACCAATATCTCTACTCATTAACCAACATTTGAAACCATCATCATCATAATAATTCTCAATCATTACGACCAATGGACTAAGTCCATCTATCGCGGTTTCTAACGATGTTCTATGCATGGCTAAGCAATTCGTACAAACCCATATAATAAGAATAAACCCTCCTCCTAGGGCGACAATCAAACTCGAAAGGAACACGATAAGGGGATAACATCACAATGTGGTACTAGCTAAGAATTCTACCCAAACATAATTGTAATTGAAAGTAAGCATGCAATTGATAAAATAATTTCAAAAATGTAAATTTCAATTAGTTGGAGCAATCATGGTCAAGGAGTAAAGTAGTGCCTTGCTGCTCGTTCTTGACTTCGAAAGCGTAGTCGTACTCGGGAGTGCCTTCCGAAGCGTCAACACTTAACGAGAAAATCCAAATCCATAAACACCAAATTAAGAATCCAAACGGTGCACATGATTAAAAGATGCATGAAATGCTCATGATGTGTCGTACTAATGATAATATGAAATACTAATTAAGTTTTTGCGTCAAAAGTTCAATTATTTAAGACATTTTATTGAATTATATCCGGAATATCCGGGTTTAAACCCCGGAGTATCCGGGTTGACCCTCTCGATCTGCCCTATCCGGAGTATCCGGACAAAACCCCGGAGTGTCCGGGTTGACACCCTCGGTCTCGCGTATTCTGACCTATTCGGAGTGTCCGGATGAAATCCCCGGAGTATCCGGGTTGAGCAATCTATTTTCAAAAATGGCTATTTGTCTATTGTCCTCTACACTTCAAAGGAATGGACTAGTGTTTCAAAGAGATGAACTAGGGCAGAATATTACAACTACAAGATTGCTTTTGCACTTGGGGAAGGTCGGTTTCGGCGAGGGAATGACAAGAAGGTGTCGCAATGCCGGTTCTCGCGGTTCGTCTCCTCCTAGCTCGCGTAGACGATGATGACCTCGCTCGCTCATGCTTGCAACAGCAACTAGCCTTCCTCCTCAAACTTCCATGCGTCATGCGCGACCCGATTCAAGGTGTGATGATGGATTCCATGGAGAGGAAGAAAATGAGTCACCATTGCAAAATTTCAGAACATAGGAAGAATGAAAATCGATTACCACTCACCCAAAACTTAGTGCCTCAAGAATCCATTTGGATGGATTTGAAGCTCTTGACCTTGGCTTCAAGGTGGTATAACATGCACAAGCTCAAACTCAAAGCTTGAGGGGATTTGAGGGGAAGAATGGCAATGAGTTGGAGAAGAACACACTTGCTGTTTTTCTGGTTTGAGCTGAGCAAATGGGCAGGAAAAGGGAGGAGAAACCAAGGTTTGGACCTTATAAAGGCTGCCCATTCATGCCTTACATGTGGGGCTAGGTCCCACATGTCATAGGGTGAGTGAAAGAGTGGGTATGGGTGATTGGAGTGAGAAAAGTCATGGAGAGGATGTGCAGCCCACAAGTTCCTAGGCAAGGTAGGTCCCATGTGTCATTGACTTGTTAGGTAAGTGGGTAAAGGTGAGTAAAGTAGTAAATGGTATAGTAGGTATATGTAGCCTACTCTACTCTCTCTTATGAACATGGCCCACATGTCATTGACTAGGGTAAAATAACATGTGTGCAGTTTTGGAAAATGAGTGTTAGAATTTTGTTACTCCTTCTTTATGCAAGATGAATGTCCTAACACTCGTATGATTATAATTAAATGAGGATGTAATGTCATGATGGAAGACGTCAGCATAACAAACCTCGCTTACCGGATTGATGAAAATTGGGTTGTTACAACTTTCGGAGGAGTTGCAGCTAGAGCTCGCTGCTCATGACTTCCGAATTTTCCAGCACTTGGTCCACAAGGCCATAGTGGTGGAAGAGAAGTGGGGAAAAATGGAGGATTTGCGCAAGCGCAAGTGAGCTGCACAGAATTCAACAAGCGGCAACTTGCAGCGACCGCGCATGGTGCGCCCCTCATTTCCAAACTATCAAGCTCCGGCACCGCCGAGGCCTCCAACTTTCATTGCTCGCCCACCGCAGCCAAGTCTTCCACCAACTGTAGGTGGAAATCAGCAAGGAGCCAACCCTCAAGCTCGTCCAATTCTTGTTTGCTTCCAGTGCAAACAGCCGGGGCACTTTGCACGTCAATGCCCGCAAAAGAACCAAGCAATGTCGGGGATTCGACCCACTATCACACCGGGGGCAGCAGCACCTTCACCTCGACCAACGCCTCCAAGAACCGCACCAACCCCACCACGTGGTCGCATCAACCATGTGACCGCCGAAGAAGCTCAGAATGCACGAGAAGTGGTGTTGGGTACGCTTTCCGTCAACTCACACCCGACTACCGTATTATTCGATTCCGGAGCATCTCATTCATTTATTAAAGAGAAGTTTGCCATGCATCATGAGTTCCCTATACAACCTATGAATCCACCACTTCTCGTTAAAACCCCGGGATCGAAATTAAGGACCGATCGAATCTGCCGGGAAGTAAAGATTGAAGTCAATGGGGGTAGAGTTCCTAGCTGATTTGATAATAATTAAAACGGAGGGAATTGAAGTCATTCTTGGGATGGATTGGCTATCCAAGCACCAAGGATGCATCAATTGCGCAAGCAGATCTATTTCACTTACCAACGTAAATGGTAAACAAGTCGTGTTTGCGTCCCGTCCAGATTATGCTCACCTCTATGCCTTGAAGGGTGAGCCATTCCTTGGAATCAGTAGCATACCAGTGGTATGTGATTACCCGGATGTTTTTCCGAAAGAGTTGCCGAGGATGCCACCTGACCGGGAAGTCGAGTTCGTCATTGAGCTTCTACCTGGAACAGCCCCAATATCAAAGCGACCTTAACGTATGCATCCAAATGAGTTGATTGAGTTGAAGAAACAACTTACGGAGCTGCAAGAGAAGGGCTTCATTCGACCAAGCTCCTCACCTTGGGGATGCCCGGCGCTATTTGTGAAAAAGAAGGATGATAGCTTGCGGATGTGTGTTGATTACTGTCCATTGAATGCGGTCACGGTCAAGAACAAGTATCCACTTTCGCGGATCGATGATTTGTTCGACCAAATGATCGAGCTCAGATCTTCTCCAAGATTGACTTGAGATTAGGCTACCATCAAATCAAGATCAGATCGAGACATTGCAAAAATGGCATTCTCCACCCGTTATGGTCTATATGAGTATACCGTCATGTCCTTCGGTTTGACCAATGCACCGGCATACTTCATGAGCCTTATGAATTCAGTTTTTATGGAATATCTCGACAAGTTCGTTGTCATCTTCATCGATGATATTCTTATTTACTCCAAGTCTGAAGAGGAGCATGAGGTGCACCTTGGAAAGTCCTGGAAAAGCTGCGAGAGCACCAACTCTACGCAAAATTCAGCAAGTGTGAATTCTGGCTAAAGGAGGTTGCCTTCTTGGGCCATGTGCTATCGGAAGGTGGAGTTGCGGTTGACCCCAGCAAGATACAGATGGTACTTGACTGGGAGCAGCCTAAGACCATCACGGATGTTCGATGTTTTCTCGGGTTCACGGGCTATTACCGCCGGTTCGTGGAGAACTTCTCTAAAATCGTGAAGCCACTGACCGAACTTTTGAAGAAGGAGAACAAGTTCGTATGGTCAGCAGAATGTGAGGCAAGCTTTCAATTGTTGAAAGTTCGCTTAACCACTGCACCTGTCTTAGTCCTGCTGGATATTCACAAGGGCTTCGACATATACTGCGATGCATCCCGCCTCGGGCTGGGTTGTGTGCTTATGCAAGGAGGCCGAGTTGTGGCATATGCATCGAGGCAATTAAGACCTCATGAGATGAATTACCCCACCCATGACTTATAGCTGGCAGCGGTAGTGCATGCTCTAAAAATCTGGCGACATTACCTCATCGGTAATCGTTGTGAAATCTACACTGATCACAAGAGCCTGAAGTATATCTTCACTCATGCCGATCGGAATTTGAGGCAAAGGAGGTGGCTTGAACTGATCAAAGACTATGATATGGGACTCTATTATCATCCTAGAAAGGCCAATATTGTTGCCGATGCTTTGAGCCGAAAGTCTCAATGCAATCGCTCTTCTAGAGAACCGAATCGGACGCCATGTGCGCCGAAGTTTCAAGGCTCAATCTAGAAGTGGTTAAGGAGGATTCTTACTGTCATGGAAGTTAAATCTAATCTATTGGACCAAATCAAAGAGGCTCAAAAGATGCATAAGGGCATGGCACTCATCCGAGCCCGTGATCAAGCAAGGCAAGGCCAATTGCTTCACCGAGGACTCACAAGGTGTCTTGTGGTTCGACAAACGGCTAGTGGTGCCAAATTGTAAGGAATTGAAGGCACTAATTTTGATGAGGCTCATAATTCCACATTCTCCATTCATCCCGGAGTACAAAAATGTATCAAGATCTTAAGCCAAGGCTTTGTGGACCCGGATGAAACGAGAGATTGTCCGGTATGTCGCCGAAAAGCGACGTATGTCGAAGGTGAAAGCCGACCATTTGCATGCAGCAGGCACACTTCAACCACTGCCCATTCCTATGTGGAAGTGGGAAGAGATTGGTATGGATTTCATCATCGGGTTGCCCAAGACGCAAAAAGGTTTTGATTCCATATGGGTAATCGTTGACCGATTAACGAAGATTGCTCATTTTCTCCCTGTCAAGACAACGGATACAGTGAGCAAGTTAGCTGAGTTATATCTTTATCGAATTGTGTCTCTTCATGGTGTTCCCAAAAGGATTGTCTCAGATCGAGGTACCCAGTTTACCTCGCATTTTTGGCAATGCCTCCACAAGGCCATGGGGACTCAACTCTCTTTCAGCACCGCTTATCATCCGCAGACTGATGGACAAACTGAATGGGTGAACCAAATTCTTGAGGATATGCTTAGAGCTTGTGTCCTTACTTACGGCAAGAATTGGGAGAAATGCTTACCTTTCGCGGAGTTCTCCTACAACAATAGCTATCAAGCTAGTCTCCGAATGAGTCCATTCGAGGCTCTTTATGGGAGATCTTGCGAACTCCACTTAATCGGTCTCGAGTCCGAGAGAGACCCTCTTGGTCTTGAACTAGTCACCGGCGGAAGAGCAAGTTCGATTCATTCATGAACGTTGCGGACCGCACAGTAAATCAAAAGAGCTATGCTGATCGCCGCCGCCGTGAACTCAAGTTTGAAGTTGGTGATCACGTCTATCTCAAAGTCTCACCAATGAAAGGTATCCATCGGTTTCATGTGAAGGGAAAGCTAGCCCCTCGTTACATAGGACCTTTCCGAATTATCGCCAGACGAGGAGCAGTGGCATATCAATTGGAGCTTCCCCCTTCGCTAGCCGAGGTGCATGATGTTTTTCATGTCTCTCAATTGAAGAAATGCCTTCATGTCCCAACCGAAGCCACAGAGTTGGACACTCTCGAATTGCAACCTGATCTATCCTACAAGGAGCATCCCATTTGTATTCTTGATGAGAGAGAGCGTGTTACTCGAAACCACACCATCAAATTCCTTAAGGTTCAATGGAGTAATCACACCCCTGATGAGGCCACTTGGGAGCGGGAGGATCATCTTCGAGCTGAATACCCCTACCTCTTCAGTGAAGCCGTGTAATCTCGAGGTCGAGATTCTTCTAAGGGGGTAGGCTTGTAACAGCCCGATTTTCGTTGATCCGGTAAGTGAGGTTTGTTATGTCAACGTCATCCGTAATGTCAATTAAATCCTCATTTAATATTAATCATACAAGTGTTGGGACCTTCATCTTGCATAAAGATGGAGTAGCAAAACCCTAACCAATCCTTTTCCAAAACTGCACATATGTTATTTCCCCTTAGTCAATGACATGTGGGCCATGATCACAAGAGAAAGGAGGGTAGGCTGCACATACCTAACATACCATTTTTCACTTTACTCACTTTTACCCACTTACCTAACCCATCAATGACACATGGGACCTACCTTGCATGGGAACTTGTGGGCTGCACAACATCTCCATGACTCTTCTCACTCAAATCACTCCTACCCACCCCTTTTCTCACCCTATGACATGTGGGACCTAGCCCCACATGTAAGGCATGAATGGGCAGCCATATATAAGGCCCTAAACATTGGTTTCTCCTCCCCTTTCCTGCCCATTTGCTGCTCCAAATCCTGAAAAAACAGCAAGCACTTCTTCTCCAACTCCTTGCCATTCTCCCCCACAAAATCCACTCAAATCTTGAGTTTGAGCTTGTGCATGCTATACCACCTTGAAGCCAAGGTCAAGAGCTTCAAATCCATCCAAATGGATTCTTGAGGAACCAAGTTTTGGGTGAGTGGTAATCAATTTTCATTCTTCCATGTTCTGAAATTTTGGCTATTGCAACTCATTTTCTTCCTCTCTATGGAATCCATCATCACACCTTGAATCGGGTCGCGCATATCACATCGAAGCTTGAGGAGGAGGGCTAGTTGCTGTTGCAAGCACGAGCAAGTGAGGTCATCGTCATTTACATGAGCTAGGAGGAGACGAACCGCGAAAACCGGCATTGCGACACTTTTCATCGTTCCCTCGCCAAAACCAACCATTACCAAGTGCAAAAGCGACCTCTTAGTGGTAAGGTTCTACCCTAGTCCATCCGTTTTAAACTCTAGACCATTCCTTTGAAGGGTAGAGGACAATAGTAACGTAATCGTTTTGAAACAGAGGAGCCTAGCTCGGATAGTCCGAGGTTTCACTCGGATATTCCGAACCACTCGGATACTCCGAATAAAGGTTCGGATAGTCCGAATAGGACTGATTTGGCTTGACCGAGAGGGTCTGCTCGGACATTCCGAGGTAACCACTCGGATAGTCCGAACCGCTCGGATACTCTGAATGCAATTTCGGATAGTCCGAACATAATTCAACTTCAGACCGAGAGGGTCCACTCGGACATTCCGAAGTGACACTCAATACTCCGAACATAATTCAATAAAAGCCCTAAGACTTGAACTTTGACGCAAAAACTCAATTAGTACTTTCATATTATGATTAGTATTACACAACATGAGCATTTCATGCATCTTTTAATCATGTGCACCATTTGAATTCTTGATTTGGTGTTTATGGATTTGGATTTTCTCATTAGGTGTTGACGCTTCGGAAGGCACTCCCAAGTACGACTACGCCTTCGAAATCAAGAACGAGCAGAAGGCACTACTTTACTCCTTGACCATGATTGCTCCTACTAATTGGAATTTACATTTTTGGAATTATTTTATCAATTGCATGCTTACTTTCAATTACAATTATGTTTTGGTAGAATTCTTAGCTATTACCATATTGTGATGTTATCCCCTTATCATGTTCCTTTCGAGTTCGATTGTCGCCCTAGGAGGAGGGTTTATTCTTATTATATGGGTTTGTACAAATTGCTTAGCCATGCTTAGAACATCGTTAGAAACCGCGATAGATGGACTTAGTCCATTGGTCACAATGATTGAGAATTATTATGATGATGATGGTTCAAATGTTGGTTCATGAGTAGAGATGTTGGTTAAGGACCCTAAGAATTGAATCCTGGTGACGTCTCTTTGAGTAACTATCGTGCGAACCATACGCCGTTTATGGGATCGGCGAAACCAAGTACTTATGTATGACTAGGTTATGTAAACCATGTGCACTCGGAATTCCTTGAGCTTAGTGGAGCGTCAAGGAATGACCGCCGGAATTCCTTGGGCTTAGTGGAGCGCCAAGGAATGTCCTCGGAGTCCCTTGAACTTTGTTGAGTTGGGGATGTCCAACAACGGGTGTACTCCTTGATCCACACACACCGAGCACTGGGCACGCGGGATCAAGGGTCACAATCACTCGGATGGTTTAGATACACTACCATGCATACTGGAAATTGGTTTGTCACGTTCACCTTGGCTGACACATCAAAGGAAATGTGTTAATAGCTTGGCTTACAAGTGTGACGTGTCGTGTGGGTAAAGTCGTACCTCTGCAGAGTTTAAACTATTCGAATAGCCGCGTCCATGGTTAAGGACGATCGCTTGAACCGCCTACCTTTGGCGAGTATTAAGGACTTGGTAGAAATGGGATGGGAGTGGGAAAAGAGACACAAGTATTGGAGTACTTGTGTGTGTAGTCGAACATGAGCGATGGAACTCATGGTTCGGAGAATGCTTGAAGGTATGATATGAATGTGAATATGATGATGTTATATTATGTACTAGATCTTGCAAATGTTTACGAAATGCAATTCTTTTCAATCTATACATGTTTATGATTTACCCCAAACATTGCTTTATGCTGAAATTGCCATTTTGCCTTCCTTTGATGTAGCAACCACATGTAGTTAGAAATCAACATGCAATGTATATTATTGTGCGAGTACACTCTTTGTACTCAATCGGATTGTCCACTTGCTGCAGGTGAGGATGAGGCACTGCCCGGGGACTTTTACTGAGCAGATTTCGACAATTATAATGTTTAGTCGCCGTTCTTGCCCTAGTTGGTTGCCTGAGGGTTTGGGGGCATGCCATGCTGGCCCTTTTGTTGTTTATCTTGTGATTTCCGCTACTACTTGATGTAATAACTCTAAATGTGTCGTTATGGACAGCAGTCCTACTTTTGGAATGTAATAACATTTATGCTTCCGATAATTGTGTATGTGTTGTGATGTCAACTGTTGGATGAGAATGCTCGTGTTGGCAAACTATCCTGGGACCAACACGGGTATAATCGTGGAACGCCCGAGGTTCCCTTCATTCACTTGAGATGTACCGCGCAGTTGGGTGAATTAGTGGAGTCCCGGGGACGGTTCCCCACAGTTTTGTAGGGCCTTCATTGCTTATTTGGACCCTATCGGTGCAAAACTTCACTTGTCCGATTAAATGTGCTGGACCTGACATTGATCGGCATGTCTCGTTTTACTAATGCAGATGAAATCACAATCGTCTAGCACTTTACCTAATATGCACTCGGCTTCCTTATGTTGCCAATTCGCATCTGAACTGGCCATAGCAATATGGGCTGATGTATCACTGGAACAACATCGACTTTATCTCCATTCCACTGGACCAACAGTTGGTGCATAGTCGACGGGATACAACAATTTGCATGTATCCAGTCTCGTCCGAGCAGTACACTATAGTTGCCTTTGGTGTCGATTACAAAGAAAAAAATTGGCAATGTTTTGCTATTGACAGTCAATTCTGTCACCATGACACCCTTAGCTTCGGTGGGATCATCTATAAAGTCATTTAAAACCATATTTACTTTAATTAAGTCTTTGACTTACCCAGCTTTTTGCAGGTGGTGTATGGGATCAGGTTACGTGGCTCCTCTATCCACAAGCATCCTTGAGATTGGCTTACCATTAATGTGCCCATTTAAGTACAATGGCTAAGATGCCGATGAGCATCTTGGGGCTTCTCGAACACAGCTTCTTGAGCCCCTAAACACAATTGGCAAAAGTTTCTGTAGCTGACTCAATCTTTAACTTGAACTCAGTAGGTAAAGTGAGAACCATATTGATTTTCTACGGAAGGAGTATCATCCCAAATCATAGGTGAGTCTAGATCGTCGATAGAGTCTAACTCATCCTTGACTAGTTCTTTTTTCTCCACTCCTTTTTAACAGTTTTAATTGGTTAGAGCTCATTAAAAACATGATCCCTTTGTTTTTCTTGCTCAGACTCTCTAATCTCCAAGGTCCTCAACCATTGTAAACGTCTGCGCTGGGTTCGGCTAAGACCCCGAGGGCACCATCTTGGCTTTGGCTCAATTGGCTTACATATTTTGCCAGCCAGATTTTCTTAAGTTACAGAACTTGATCCTTTACCTCTGCTCCTTCCTGACATGGCATAGAAATCCTCTCATGCATCGGCTTTTCACAGTTCCTTTTACGATAGCTTTGTACTAGACTAGACAATCTATCTTTAGCTAATCTGCTATGCCAATCATTCTAAAGGTAGTGCTCCATTGGGCAAGTATGCGCTGATGGTAGAGCTACTCCCCTCTCCTAACAGAACTGCCAGAAGGGGCATTGTTGGTGAGCCCTCTCTAGATTGTCTAGGTGATATAAGTTATCTGGCCGACGTGAAGGATAATGTGGCCTATTTCTCATCCTTTCATACTTCTCCAATAGTTGAGATAATGTTGGTTTAGGCCTGCTAATTGGTCTCTATGGCGGTGATTTCTCTACCTTATACCACTTGCCAACTTGCGAATCTCCTTTAAGCTTGACAGTCCTTGAATTTATGCCTTTATGATCGGCTTCTATCTGCAACAAACCGAGCGTAATTTTCAAGGTCTTCTTGCCACTTGAGGCTGGTTGAATGTCGACACGTTGAGCTCGTTATGGTTCTTCATCATGCATCGACTATTTGCCCTTGTGCGAACATTGCACCATATTTATTGGAAAAGGGTCGATGTTTACTTGCATGGTTGGCTCATCGGTAAATTTAAGCCAACCATCTTCAATAGAAGACTGTATCGCTGACGAAAAACATTGCAATCGTTAGTATTATGAGAAAAAGAATGGCGCCACTTGTAATACCTTCATTTTTTGATCTCATCAGTCAATGGTATAACGTATCCTTCTAGTAAACGTATAAGCTTTTCTTGTAATAGTAAATCAAAAATACGAACACACGTAGAGACATCAAATGCATACTTCACTGGCAGCTGTCCCGCCATGGGGCGTGCCATATCTCAAACTAGGCTTTGACTCACCGACAGCTTGTTCTCGCAGTCTCAGTGTTTGATTGGCCAGGACGGAGCGTGGGAGTTTATTGTCAGACTCGTCTGCGATGTCAGAGCCCTTTATGATTCTGAGGCGCCGCACGAGGCTTGAATCTTCTTTCGCACACCACGCCTCTGTTCTTTTGCCCCAAAAAAAAACTCATCGCCTTCCTCGCAAACCTCGTTGCTAGGTTCCACCGCCGCCACACTTCTCCCCTCATTTCTCCGACGATTCCTCCTAAAGATGGCAACTTCTTCCCCCCAAGACTCCTCCGCCCCGCCCTCGGCCCAAGATTGGGTTACTTCGACGATGGCGGAGGTGAACTTGGACTCCATGGTCGACATGGGGGTCATGCCGCCGGTGACGATGATTTGCGCCCGCCCAGCCTGCGGTGAGTCCTATCCTACTCCTCGGTCCGAGGAGATCGTCGTCTTCGAATCTTTTTTCCAGCGTGGGTTCGGGTTTCCGACCAGCGCTTTCTTCCGTGGCCTTCTTCATTTCTATGGCATTGAGTTAGTCCATCTGAATCCCAACTCGATTCTTCACATTGCCGCCTTTATCCACCTTTGCGAAGCGTTTCTTGGCATTCGCCCACACTTCAATCTTTTCCGCCATCTTTTCCTCCTCAAGCCTTTTCCGACCAAGAGCGCCCCTAAAGCGGTTGGGGTAGCCGGCTTCCAATTGAGGGATGGGTTGAGGAAGCTGTATTTCGCCATCCCTTTCAGGACCTCAAATAAGGGTTGGCATCGAGAATGGTTCTACTGTTCCAACCCCGACCCTTTCCTTCCTCCCTTCACTAGGGAGCCCCCAAAGGTTTCCGCTTCCTAGACCGAAGCCCCGCTGGAGCATGAGATGGACCAGGTCAATGAGCTCCTCGCCTTGATTTGCGATTTGAAGGAAGCGGGCTTGACCGGTGTTGGGATTCTCACCAACTTCATCATTCGCCGGGTGCAGCCCATCAAGGAACAAGTCTTCCTGGGGTATGAGTACAGGGAGAATGATCTTACGCGAGAGGCCTCCGAAGACATTGACCGAAATACGCTCATCGTCCGAATGAGCAACCTTCTGGCTGCGGACGTCGCGATTACACTTAAGGAGGTACCGAGGGCCTTCTACCTGGCGAATCCTCCTCCTGAAGTAAGTGCTTGAAGCTTGTTGATGATGGGTTGCCGACCTCCAGGCGACCGCCGACTGATTCCGTGCTTGTTGCTTCTCGCGGAGTCGTTCGGCCATTTGCTCGGACCCTCCTCTTCCGCGCTTTTCTTGCGGCTAGAGCTTCATGGGGAAGCGTCTTGCCAACCCCTCCTCGGAAGAGCCGAATGCGAAGAGGAAGGAGCGCATGCCTGAGGGAGACACAGAACAAGGGTCGGCACCACAGCTCATCACTGGGGGTTCATCTGCTTGGGGGTCCGCGGGGCCGTACATCAAGAAGTCGGCGCCCCGGCACCCATGAGTCCGAATAGCGCCGGTCACCTCCCCAAGCGATTTTACGACTCGGAAAGGGGCTGGACTCAGGATGCGAAGGTCCCAAAGGTTGGTCTAATTATCAGTCTTTATTCCTGCTTCCTTGGCGTGTGCTTGACTTCTCTTCTAGCGATCAGGACGGCGATAGTAGGTGTCCCCAAGGAGGTTCCGACCGCGGCCGCCCAGCAGACTATTTCAGAGGATGCCGTGGACCCGGAGGGGATAGCATCATTGTCACCATCACGATGTGTGGCCTAAAGCGACCACGGACGGATCAAGCTGTTGCTGGCCGCATCGGGATCGGTGGTGGAGAGCCGACTATGAGTCCGCCCGCAGGGGCACCCGAGCCGACAGGCAGGACGGAAGCCCCCGAGTCCGCTACCCACTCTCCTCCCGTGGAGGAAATTCGCCGACAACCTCGCCAGCCGGAACCTACCCCCGAGGCTCCGCTTCGGATTTTTTTTCTGTCATGAAGACAAATGGAAGGCCTTAGGCGAGGGGGATGAGAAGGTGAGGGAGGAGCTCTACCGAAGTGCTACCAGGTGCGCCGAGCTGGTCCGGGTAAGCTGTCTACTTATTCTTCTTTTTCTATTCGCGCCGAGTGGCATTTATTCTTCAACCTCTCGGTATTCTTCAGGAAATGGGAGATCGCTCGGAGCAAAGGGACGCTCTGCTCAAGGAGGTACTCCCCAAGGTCAGGGAGCAGGAGCAGTACGAAGCCGACATGGAACACGCCCACCGTGATGGCGAAGCTGAGCGGCGAAATCTCAAGGCTGAAGTTCAAGCCTTGAAGGAGGCACTTCGAGGTTTGCGCCCCTTTGAACGCTCCAGTCGTCGTCTTGATTGCCCTTGTCTTCTGACTTCGTTTTGCTATTCCAACTGAACAGTCCGCTGCTTCCAGTTTGAATCTTCTTTCGCACACCACGCCTCTGTTCTTTTGACCCAAAAAAAACTCATCGCCTTCCTCGCAAACCTCGTTGCTAGGTTCCACCGCCGCAACACTTCTCCCATCATTTCTCTGACGATTCCTCCTAAAGATGGCAACTTCTTCCCCCCAAGACTCCTCCGCCCCGCCCTCGACCAAAGATTGGGTTACTTCGACGCTGGCGGAGGTGAACCTAGACTCCATGGTCGACATGGGGGTCATGCCGCCGGCGATGCTGATTTGCGCCCGCCCAACCTGCGGTGAGTCCTATCCTACTCCTCGCTCCGAGGAGATCGTTGTCTTCGAATCTTTTTTCCAACGGGGGTTCGGGCTTCCGACCAACGCTTTCTTCCGTGGCCTTCTTCATTTCTATGGCATTGAGTTAGTCCATCTGAATCCCAACTCGATTCTTCACATTGCCGCCTTTATCCACATTTGCGAAGCGTTTCTTGGCATTCGCCCACACTTCAATCTTTTCCGCCATCTTTTCCTCCTCAAGCCTTTTCCGACCAAGAGCTCCCTAAAGCGGTTGGGGTAGCCGGCTTCCAATTGAGGGATGGGTTGAGGAAGCTGTATTTCGCCATCCCTTTCAGGACCTCAAATAAGGGTTGGCATCGAGAATGGTTCTACTATTCCAACCCCGACCCTTGCCTTCCTCCCTTCACCGGGGAGCCCCCAAAGGTTTCCGCTTCCTAGACCGAAGCCCCGCTGGAGCATGAGATGGACCAGGTCAACGAGCTCCTCGCCTTGATTTGCGATTTGAAGGAAGCGGGCTTGACCGGTGTTGGGATTCTCACCAACTTCATCATTCGCCGGGTGCAGCCCATCAAGGAACGAGTCTTCCTGGGGTATGAGTACAGGGAGAATGATCTTACGCGAGAGGCCTCCGAAGACATTGACCGAAATACGCTCATCGTCCGAATGAGCAACCTTCTGGTTGCAGACGTCGCGATTACACTTATGGAGGTACCGAGGGCCTTCTGCCTGGCGAATCCTCCTCCTGAAGTAAGTGCTTGAAGCTTGTTGATGTTGGGTTGCCGACCTCCAGGTGACCGCCGACTGATTCCGTGCTTGTTGCTTCGCAGAGTCGTTCGGCCTTTTACTCGGACCCTCCTCTTCCGCGCTTTTCTTCCGGCTAGAGCTTCATCGGGAAGCGTCTTGCCGACCCCTCCTTGGAAGAGCCGAATGTGAAGAGGAAGGAGCGCATGCCTAAGGGAGACCTGAGCAGGGTCGGCACCACACTACATCCTTTGGGGTTCATCCGCTTGGGGGTCTGCGGGGCCGTACATCAAGAAGTCAGCGCCCCGGCACCCATGTTCCTTGGCGTGTGCTTGACTTCTCTTCTGGCGATCAGGACGGCGATAGTAGGTGTCCCCAAGGAGGTTCCGACCGCGGTCGCCCAGCAGACTATTTCAGAGGATGCCGTGGACCCGGAGGGGATAGCATCGCTATCAGCCACTACGACAGGTGGCGCTGAAGCAGCTACGGGACGGACTGAAGCTGTTTCGCCTTCCTCAGTCGGGATCGGTGGTGGAGAGCCGACTATGAGTCCGCCCGCAGGGGCACCCGAGCCGACAGGCAGGACAGAAGCCCCCGAGTCCGCTACCCACTCTCCTCTCGTGGAGGAAATTCGCCGACAACCTCGCCAGCCGGAACCTACCCCCGTGGCTCCGCTTCGGATTTTTTTTCTGTCATGAAGACAAATGGAAGGCCTTCGGCGAGGGGGATGAGAAGGTGAGGGAGGAGCTCTACCGAAGTGCTATCTGGTGCGCCGAGCTGGTCCGGGTAAGTTGTCTCCTTTTTCTTCTTTTTCTATTCGCGCCGAGTGGCATTTATTCTTCATCCTCTCGGTATTCTTCAGGAAATGGGAGACCGCTTGGAGCAAAGGGACGCTCTGCTCAAGGAGGTACTCCCTAAGGTCAGGGAGCAGAAGCAGTACGAAGTTGACTTGGAACACGGCCGTCGTGATGGCAAAGCTGAGCGGCGAAATCTCCAAGCTGAAGTTCAAGCCTTGAAGGAGGCACTTTGAGGTTTGTGCCCCTTTGAACGCCCCAGTCGTCGTCTTGATTGCCCTTGTCTTCTGACTTCATTTTGCTATTCCAACTGAACAGTCCGCTGCTTCCAGTTTGCGCGGTGAGCTCCAATCGCTTAAAGATTCGGAGCTCCAAACTCGGACCGATAGGGACAAGTTGGCGCAGGAACTGGAAGGTATTCATATCTCCACTCGGCGTTAGGTCTTTTGTTCTTGAGATGCTTATGGTGTTAGCCCGACTGCCTTGCAGAGATCTGGAGGAAGTCGCTGGCGCGGGTCGACGTCCTTAGTGAGGAGATCAAGACTGTGCACGCAGTTTGCAATGAATTCATCGCCTCCGTCAAGGGATTATCCAAGTTCCTGAGCCATGAAGGAGCTAGGCCGAAAATGAAGAAGAGGCTCTCGCCTTGCCGTCAACAGGTCCTGAGCAGCTCAAGGACTATATCTGGGAAACGGTGACCATGAGTGCCAGCCAAGCATTGGCCATCGTGAAGTCATTATGCCCCGAGGTGGAGCTGGAGGCCGTCAAAGAGGGCTTCGTCAGTTCCACTGATGACGATCAAGCTGCTTCTCTTCTCGACGAAGTTAGAGACGTAGCTTCTTCTTTAGTTGAAAATTTGGACTTAGATCATTAACAAACACTGTCTCATATTGTACTCGGTGCATTTCTTTTGATGCGGTTACTGTCTGTCATGAGTGTCTTCACCGTGCCCGAGAGGGTCTTCCGAAGCGTCACGCGCTGTCATCGCCTCATTTGATCTTCCCGGTAGTGCATTTTTAATGCTGCTTTGGCACCCATGCGCCTCCAGAGCGTTTAGACTACCTGTAGGAGCTTGACTTGATGCCGGCCCAATTTAGCCGCCCTTGGCTATATAAAGGTGTCACCGCTTATCAAAGCGATCACCAGTTCTTCGCGTCTTCCTTTCTTCTGTCTTCAAAAAATCTTCCCATGGCTTCCTCCTCTAACTCAGCTGCCCCTGGCGATGATGTAGCCCCGCCCTCGCCTCCGCCTCAGGCGGAGGGGTTAGTCTTCGGCTTCAGGGATGACGATCCTGCGCCGGAGGTTGACGGGGAGGCGGAGGTCACCGAGGAGGAACTCTGGGCAGAATTTGAGCTTGCCCTCGCCGAATGGGCAGAGGAGGAGGCCGTCGCCCGTGACGTTGCTGCTGCGGAGGTCTTCCTCGAGGTGGTACCGGTCCTCTCCGAGGTCGCCGGCATTCTCGTCGACGCCTTAGGCCGTGCGCGCCGCGGTGACTAGGTTTAGTTGTTTATATACATATATATAAGGACATGACATGTATCTAGGCATATTGCTCAAGTTTGTTTGGATCTGCAACGCCGTTTTGCCTATTTTGTTTCTTGCGATTTCTATATCAGAGTGCAAGTTGTTTCTTTTTGCCTGAACGCTCTGTCCGACTAATCTAGCCCCCGAGTGCTAAGAGTGATCACAAGATTCTTTTCCTAGACATGCATCTGGGTGGCTAGATTTTGCCATTCGGAGTTTCATTATTTGGGTTTAGCTGTAAATTGCACTCGGATTTAGTTGCAATAGTTTTAGGGTGAACGAAAGGACAAAGGAGCACCTCAGATTTAAGTGTTGTTTTCAAACACTATGTCAGGTGCAGCCCCCGACTTGCTACTTAGTTGAGAATCAACTACGTAGCAAGTCAAGAAGAAGCACAATTACAACGGCATGATAAAAATGTGAATTTAGGTGTAAAAGCGACGTAGCTGTTCTATGTTCCAAGTGTTGCCAAGCGTTGCTCGTCTTAGCGATTTGAGCCAGAGGTCTGTGGCACTTTCACTTCGTCTACAATGTAAGGGCCTTCCCAGCATGGGGAGGGCTTGTGCTCGATTTTCTGATTCTTTCTAAGAACCATGTCTGCTTTAGAGAGAGCACGACCCCAGACATTTCGATTGTGATAGCGGCGCAAACCCTGGAGGTACCTAGCCAACTGGATCGAGGCGATGTCTCTTGCCTCTTCCAGCTTGTCGAGGTCTTCCAGTCGGCTTTCTTCTGACTCGGCTTCCTTGTAGTTCCGAACCCACTGGGATCCGAACGCCAGCTCGGTTGGTAAGATCGCCTCCAAGCCATATACTAGGAAAAAAGGTGACTACCCGGTAGCCCTACTGGGGGTAGTTCTCAGCCCCTAGAGCACCGAAGGCAATTCTTTTATCCATCGCGCTACATATGGCTTAAGACGATCAAATATTCTGGCCTTTAGGCCCTGCAGCACCATGCCATTGGCCCGTTCGACCTGCTTGTTACTCCGGGGATGGCCCACGGAAGCAAAGCAAATTTTGATGCCGTGCTCACCGCACCAGTCTTGGAATTCCTCGCTTCTGAACTGGGTGCCGTTGTCGATGATGATCCTGTTTGGCACTCCGAATCTGACAACAATCTCCTAAAAGAATTCCTTGGCTTTGACTGCAGTGCTCGTTACAACTGGCTTAGCTTCAATCCACTTGGTAAATTTGTCGACAACGACGAAGAGGAAAGCAAATCCACCCTGGGCCTTTTTGAGGTGTCCGACTATGTCAAGCCCCCATAATGCAAACGGCCAAGTGATTGGGATGGTCTGTAGCTCCTGCGCTGGTATATGAATCTACCGGGCAAAGAACTGACAGCCTTCACATGTGCAAACAACGTCTTCCGCGTCTGTCACCGCAGTCAGCCAGAAGAAACCTTGACGATAGGCCTTGCCGACCAGGGTGCTTGATGCCGCATGATGCCCGCAGATTCCCGAGTGGATTTCCCTGAGGAGGTTCTTTCCTTCTTGCTCTGATATGCACCGCCTGAGGACCCCGAAAGCACTCTTCCGAAAGAATTCCTCCCTGACCACCACATAGCGCTTGCTCCGCCGCGTGATGCACTCGGCCTGTACACAATCCTCAGGGAGCTCGTCTGTCAACAGATATTCCAGATAAGGCTTTGTCCATTGGGGCAGACGACTAAGACCTCTGCCTCGGCCAACTTCTCCCCTGATTCACCCGACTCTGGCTGTCAGCTTATTGTCGGCTTGTGCAGCTCTTCTACGAAGATTCTGACTGGCACCATGGCCCGACTGGAGCCTAGCCTGGCGAGCTCGTCGGCAGCTTCATTGTCCCGGCGGAGTATGTGAGTGAGCTCCAATCCATCGAACTTGTACTCCAGCTTGCGCACCTCCTGGCAGTATGCGGCCATGCTATCATCAACACATGACCACTCTTTTTGCACTTGGTTGATCACCAGTTGAGAGTCTCCGCGAATCATCAATCGTCGGATACCGAGTGATATGGCGATATGGAGACTGTGTATGAGCGCTTCATACTCGGTGGCGTTGTTTGATGCCGGGAAGTGGAGTTGAAGGACATATTTCAGCTTTTCCCCCGTCGGAGAGATGAGTATGACGCCGGCCCCCGCACCATTCAGCGTGAGAGAGCCGTAAATACATTGTCCAATATTCGAGATCTTCCACAGCTGCGGGATCCTGCAACTCTATCCACTCGGCAACGAAGTCGGCGAGCACTTGAGACTTGATGGCAGTCTGAGGTTTGAAGGATATTTCAAAGGCCCCAAGCTCGACTGCCCACTTGGCGATTCTCCCAGTGGACTCGCGATTCTGGAGTATATCCCCAATCGGAAAAGATGTTACCACCGAAACTGAATGCTCTTGGAAGTAGTGCTTGAGTTTACGGGAGGTAAGCAGTACCGTGTATAGAAGCTTCTGCACTTGAGGGTACCGCGTCTTGGATGCGCCCAATACTTCATTCACGAAATAAACCGGGCGCTAAATTCTCTACAGATGTCCTTCCTCCTCTCACTCCACTACAATTGCAGCGCTGACTACGTGAGTCGTTGCCGCTATGTAGAGCAGGAGGGGTTCTTCTGGTGCCGACGCGACCAACACCGGAGGAGTGGTCAAGAGAGCTTTCACATCCTCGAAGGCTTGTTGAGCCTCGGGGGTCCATTGCAAGTTGTCTTGTTTCTTCAATAGCTTGAAAAACAGCATTCCCCGAGTGCCCAAGCGAGCAATAAACCGGCCGAGTGCCACCATGCACCCCGTGAGCTTATGGGCTTCTCTCTGGCAAGTCGGCGGCTTCACCTTCAAAATGGCACTGATCTTTTCGGGGTTTGCCTCAATTCTGCGTCGAGACACGATAAATCCAAGTAGCTTCCCTGAAGGAGCCCCGAAGATGCACTTCTCGGGATTGAGCTTCATCTTGAAGGCCCTCAGGCTTTCGAACGTCTCTACCAGGTCGGATGTGAGATCTTCCTTTGCTCGAGTTTTGACCACCACGTCGTCCACATATGCCTCCACGTTGCGTCCGAGTTGAGTGAAAACACCGCTGTATAGCGCGCTGGTAAGTTGCACCAGCGTTTTTCAACCCGAATGGCATTGTGATGTAGCAATACATGCCAAACAGAGTGATGAATGAGGTCTTGATGCAATCTTCTTCCTTCAGTCTAATTTGGTGGTACCCCGAGTATGCGTCTAGAAAACTCAGGAGTTCGCACTCGGCGGTTGAGTCTACTACCTGATCGATGCGGGGCAATCCGAAGGAATCCTTCGGGCACGCCTTATTGAGATCAGTGTAATCGACACGCATGCACCAACTTTTATTCTTTTTGCATACAAGGACCGGATTTGCCAACCAATCGGGATGATACACTTCTTTTATGAAATTAGTGGCTAGAAGTTTAGTGATCTCCTCCCTGATGGCATCATGACAATCTTGCGCAAACCGATGGAGTCGCTACTTGATGGGCTTCGCTCTTTCGTCAACATTGAGAGAGTGCTCGATCACTTCCCTCGGAACACCGGGCATGTCGGATGGCTTCCACGCGAAAATGTCCCAGTTTGCACGAAGGAAAGTGACAAGGGCTTCTTCCTATTTAGGATTGAGCCCTACCTGAATCAGGGCCGTCTGGGCTGAGTTGGACGGGTTGAGAATCACCATCTTGACACCCTCATCAGGCTTCATGCCCGACTTGGCTTGCTTTTCAGCCAGAACATCGCCTTCACCTATGCGGGTGGGCGACCGACTGCCGGATCTTCTCAACCTCGGTCGACGCCACCAGCAGCTCAGCTAGGTCGTAGCTTTCCCTGTCGCACACAAAGGACTGCTTGACATCTCTCGAACCATGATGACGCCACCTGGACCCAGCATCTTCAGCGCCAGATATGTGTAGTGGGGGACGGCCATGAACCTAGCCAGCCCTGGCCTCCCCAAGATGGCGTGGTATGCCGTCTCGAAGTCAGCCACCTCGAAGTTCAGGTACTGTTCGATAGTTCTCCTTGGTCCCGAACGTCACCGGAAGTGTGATTTGCCCGAGTGGTACCGTCGAGGTCCCGGGGATTACCCCGTGGAACGGCGACGATCCACGCTTCAGCTCGGAGCAAGGGATCTTCATATCGTTAAAAGTTTTGGAGAAGACGACGTTGAGCCCACTCCCTCCGTCGACCAACACCCTCTTGAGCTTGACGCCGCGCACGACTGGATCCAAGACCATGGGATATCTCCCCGGGAATGGGACGCAATCGGGGTGATCCGAGCGATCAAATGTGATCAGGGCCTCAGACCACCTCAGGAATTGAGGTGTCGCCGGTGTTACCACATTGACCTCCCGAGCGGTGAGCTTCTGCTTCCGCTTGGACTCATACGCAGCTGAGCCCCCGAATATGTAGTTGAGCTCGCACTCGATCATCTGGTAATCGCCCCCATCCTCTTCGGGCGGATCTTGCTTCTTCGCTGCCTTGCCCTTGCCTCGGTTCGCCCTATTGCCGCTTTCGCGGGCAAACCTCTTCAGGGTGTAGCAGTCCTTGGCCGCATGCTTCCCCTAGGGGTGGAAGGGGCAAAGGGCATCCATCACCTTGTCGTAATCGTTGCTCCGTAGCACTCGGGGCCGACTAGCTCGCCAGGCCCACGCTTCTTGTCCCTTTGCTTGGAGGACTTGGCGTGGTCCTTTTTATCATTTTGCCGTAGGCGATCTTCCTGGCGCTCTGCCAGAGCAGCTGATGCCGTGGCGTAGCGATCGGCCAGATCGAACATCTCCCTGACGGTGGTCGGTGGACTTCGGGACATCTTCTTGATTAAGTCAGGGTCGCTGACTCCCTTCTAGAAGGCAACTATGACGACCGCTTCTGAAGCGTCCCGAATGGTGTTTTTCTTCTGCATGAAGCGCCGGATAAATTCCCGCAGGGATTCATTCTTCTTTTGCCAAAGTTGGTACAGGTCCCAAACGGTCCAAGGCCTCTCGTAGGTGCCTTGGAAATTTGCGATGAACTGCTCACAGAGATCTCCCCACGAATCAATAGAGCTCGCTGGGAGTCCCGTGAGCCAAGCTAGGGCAGATGGGGCGAGCGTGACCGGTAAATAATTTGCCATCACGCTCTGATCGCCTCTTTGCCTTTGGATCATGAGGGCATAGACTTGCACCAAAGCTCGGTCTCTTTCTCCATCGAACTTGATGATGCCCCTGGGGTTGAAGCCATCGGGCCAAACCACTCAATGAAGTCGGGGGGTGAAAGCTCGAACCCCATCGATGAGCCCGCTAGCTGCGCCACTGAGGCGATCGGTGCGGGGGCATCCCATCTCGGTGCTCTCCATCGTTACTCCCGGTCCGACGACCATGCTCCTTGCGATCAACGTGGTTGCCGCGTCGGCCATTGCGATCATCCCAGCCATCATAGCTGATGCCGAAATGCTCGTAGTCCTCCTCACGCCGGCGCCATTCTCCCTCTTCCCGCTCACACCGCCTGGCATTAAGATCCACGCAGAGATCGTGGTTGAGGCTCCGGCGGGCGTCATCGCCCCGGCGAAGCTCAAGCCGACTGCCACGGGGCCGACTTTGGGTGGCCGCGCGGGCACGAGAGTATGTCTTCTCTGCAGGTGCTTCTTGGTTTTGCTGGACCACTACCGCCGTCACCATGGCCTTAACTTGGGCCACGATCGGGGCAGCGGGGCTGTCAGGACCAAGGATTGGCCCTAGGGTGTCGAGTAACGTCTTGGAGGCGACGATGTTCTGCTGCGGCGTGTGGAAGACCAATTGGTCACCTTTCTTCGCTTGCTAGAACTCATTGTTGATGTTGCGCCCTCGGTTCTGGAGGGACCTCGTGCGCTCCTCCCGGGCCGCGCGACGGAGGCGATCTGCCTCCACCATGTCTGCGGCTTCTTGCAGGTGCAGGGTATCGGTCCGCTCGTCCTCGATAGCGAAAATGCCACGGAAGACTCCTTGAGAGCGGGTGGCTGCAGCGCTCCTCGGTCCAGACTGGAACTCGAGCGAGGGAGCGATGAGGTCTTCCCCAGGGTGGGTCGGACCCTGCCCTGAGAGAGCAAGCTTGCCAAGACCATCGGCGATGAAGTCCAGGCTTCAAGCGGAAAGCCTAGTTGGGGGTGAAGGAGACGGTGATCCCGCTGGGTGCCGCCATCAAACTCGGAGAAAAAATCTTCACGCCGCCCCTACCTGGCACGCCAACTGTCGATGTTTGTGATCGACAATGAAAGAAAGAGGGAATGAGGCAAGGCGGAAGATGAGAGCTTGATGGTAACGCAAGGCGCAAGGGGTTTATCCAGGTTCGGGCTCTCCAATGGAGATAACACCCTAGTCCTGCGTTCTGTGGTTTCTTATGAGCATATGAGAGTTTTTCTGTTTTCTTTTCTTGTTTTTATCTTACAACTGCTCTTCTCCTTATATCGCAAAGGAGAGCTGCCTGCATACAACCGGGGGGGGTGGTTACAAGTAGAAGAGATTGTCCTACGTCCGGCCGACCGCGCACAGTATCCTGCAGGAGTAGTGCCACCTTTTACAAAGGTGCAGCGCTGCTCACCTAACCGGCCAGCTCCTGTTCCCGTGCTTTTCACCTGCTGCAAGCCGGCGCCCTTCTAGAAGGTCCTGCTTCGTGGCTTGTCTGGCCCAGTTCATTCCTTCAGTGCAATCCGTCCGGCCCATTAGGCAGGACCCCCGGGTCTGGGTATTCCACAATTACCAATTATTTTGAATTTATCCATGAATCCTCTATTATCAGGAAATTGGCTTTCTTGAGCCGATACACGATGAAGTAGGTGACTCAAATCTATGAACTCTTGTCCGCCAAACTTCTCCCTAAGTGAGGGAATTAACCCCTGGAAAGCTAAATCAGCTAGTTGATTGTCAGGTAACATGACGCTGAAGCACTGATTTCTAACTTCCCTAAACCTCTTATTGTAATCCCTTATCGAATCCCCAAATTTTTGGCGAATGGAGCTAAGATCGAAAATCCTGAGTTCCAGTTTGCCAAAGAAAAATTACTCATGGAATCGGCTTTCCAAATAGTTCAAAAAATGAACCGAATTTGGGGGTAGACTAGTAAACAAAGTAAAAACAACCCCTGATTGTGACAATGGGAATAATCTAATTTTCAATCCATCGGACTGAGCCACTTTGCCGCATTGAACGATAAAGCATCTGACATGTTCTAACGTTGTGACCGAATCATCCCAAGTAAACTTAGCAAAATCAAGGACTTTGAAATTGTTCGGATATGGTATGCGATCTATATAATTAGGATACAACTTTCTATAGCCTATGACTTTGCCCTTTGGTTGTATGCCAAATTGATTCCTCAAGACGGTAGAAATTTGGTTGGCCCAATTGATGTTATTGGCCGCTGAGATATTAGGGTTGTGCCAATTATGATCATAAGTGGCATTCTACCCCCTAGTGTAAGCTTGGGCTGCCGAGTAGACTAAGCCGATGGATACTGAGGAAATTGGTCGTATCCATCGTTCCTCCTAGCCGGTGGCTCTGGTAATGGGACAAAAGGCTCTAAATAGGTTACTATTTTATGAGGGGTTGGATTCCTGGGTGGGATCGGCTCATAGTGTTGCAAGCATTGGTTAGGTTCAATCGGTTGTGAAACTGACAGTGGAAAGGTGTAAAACAGGTTTGACGGAGGTAAGTTATCTTGGCTACATCAGTATATGCTTGATAGTGTGTGACTGCGCTAGGACGAGGATCTCATGGTAGTATAACGGTAGGTTGAGTCAGCATCAACGATAGAGTTATAGCCGATGTTTTCAGACTAAGCACCACGTTTTGAATGCTTTGCACTACTGAATAAATAGGATACCTCAGAAGCACTTGCAGCGGGTTGAGCGGGTTCTAGATAAATCCAACTCTTGAGCAATAGTCTTAACACTGTTAGCAATCATTAGCTTAAGAGTAGTGACTAAAGCCGATGATTGATTAATTAAAGCATGATACAAAGACTGCTCAATCATAGCTGATAATTCTGCCTGTGCAAGCATGTATTGACTTACCAGGCTATTCGTAACTCCTGCATCACCAAGGGCATTAACCGTTGGCAATGCAATCTTTTCGGTAATACCACGTAGGGTTTTCTAGTAGCAACTTAGCATCATCTCCTCTAGAGTAGCTTTTCAATCTTTGATTTCTGTGCATTGTTTTGGAGTTAAACATCCAATGTAGGGACTATTATAGCTTCAGTGCTGAGGTCCGATGGTGGAATTGACTTGCCGAAGGAAGACATCTTCATTTGTTCCACGGGGCATACCAAGAGTGTGTTGACGCTAAAAACGTGAAGTAGGGTTTTTCAGCCACAACACACCTAACGAACACCAGGTTCTGTGGTTCAAGGTGTGCCAATGGATTTGATCATTCAATTAGTAAGAAAAATATGAAGTACGCTCAAAACAAATCTTAGAGATCAATCGGCTTAGGTCTAATCAGCTAAAAAGCCGACCAGATCGCAAATAACTGATAGGTCTAATTAGCTAATTAGGGCTAATCAGAGGATAAAGGTAGATCGACATGGAAAAAGGCGATGCGCAACAAGATCAGAGAAAACCAAACCTGATGGCCGTAACAAAAGATTATCAACAATCGGTGATGTGCATATATATTAATCAAATATAGTTACAAGAGTCTAAATTATAAGAGCTACTCTGTGCGTGCCCTAATCGCAAATCCGGACACTCAGATATTCTCGTGACTAGTCCAGATCGCTTAGTGCACATAGGCTAAACAGGGTTAAAGTACCACAACATACACAGTGGAATAACAAATAAGTACTTCAAACATGTATATAAACGAGTTGTACGACCTTATGGTCCCTTACAATAGTTTGCCACGCAGGGCTTACAATAATCAGAGTAAATAGAGTTCAACAGCGGAAAAATAAACGTCGTGATGTTCCATTTTCGGCCACAGGCACCCTGACGAGGCTTGTCCCCTAATTCTTTGGCTCTTTGACGAACTCCTCCTCATAAGCTAGCGTAGTCTCCTCCACTGGTAAATTTTGTCCGCAAGGGTGAGTACACACCGTACTCAACAAGTCATGCACGAAATGCAGTTCTATTACTATATGCATGGCTTGTTACAAAGGAATGGCTCAACTGGTTATTTTGCATTGCATCAATATTTTGAACTATTATTTATTTGGATTGAAAACGTCAAAACCAAATAACTATTATATTTCTCAAATTGTTTTTCCACATAATTTTGGACACACAATCCCTAATCAACTTTCATCATTAACTCTGGCACACAGCCTTCCACCCCATTTTATTTTCAAAACTCTACCCCTTGACTGTAATCCCCGAGCGTTGTTCAGTTCCGTGGACTCGGCTATTCGAATAGTATTACATCCATGGTTTGGGTGTCTAGCACAATTAAATTTGCTAGAAACTCTACCTCGTTTATAACCAACTTAATTCCCGAACATCCTAGGTTAGATTGAAGTTCCGACCCAGGTGATTGCACTACTAGCGTGCACTTAAGTTTTCTCAATTCCATCCCATTTCCCACAGCAAAATCTTGAGAAATGAAAGAATGTGAAGCACCAGAATCAAATAAAACTATGGAAGGTACTGAGTTAAACGAAAACGTACCCAACAAGACGTCTGTGGCATCTTGAGCTTCAGCAGTGGTGACATGGTTCACTCGACGTCGGACAATTCTCGACGGTGCAGCTCCGGTTTGATTGTTTCCTCGGTTTGCCGCCAGTGCCGGTGTCTTTGCCGGTGTTGGCCCAAGGTTGAAATGAAGTGGGGTTATATTGCCTTTCTTTGGACACTGATTTGCAAAGTGTCCTAGTTCGTTGCAGCTATAGCAATGCCTCACCGCAGTTTGCTGGTTTGAACCTGGTGCGTTGTTCCTCTGCACTGGCGTTCTGAAACCCTGACTTGAGGATCCCAAGAAACCGCCTCTCCGTTGGGCCATTGTGGTTTGAACCTAGCAAATTGCTGTGGATTGACTCTCAGCCTCATCTAGTTCGGACGTCCCCCTTGGCCTAACATCCTGCGCTTACGGTCCTCTCCTATTTCTTTTCGCTTGTCTTCAAGAATAAGCGCTTTGTTGACAAGCTCTTGGAAATCCGGAAACGTGTGGGTGATCAGTCCCACTTGAAGCCCAGAGTTTAGTCCCTTCTTGAATCGGGACTATCTAGCTTTGTCTGTGGCTACATTTTCTGGCGCATAGCGAGCCAATTGAGTAAATCTGTTAAGATAATCGACCACTGATTGACCTCCCTGTTTCAGAGATCTGAACTCTTCTTTCTTGAGTTCCATCATACCCTCCGGTACATGATACTGACGGAAGGCTGTAGCAAACTCCTCCCAAGTGATCTCCTGGGGATGCTCATGGGAAGCGCAAAAATTTTCCCACCATTCTGCGGCAGTCCCTTCCAATTGATGGGAGGCATACAGGACTCTCTCTTTGCATGCACATTGGGATATGTGCAGCTTCCTTTCAATGGTGCGTAGCCAATCATCTGCCTCAATTGGATTGACATTTCCAGAAAATGTCGGAGGCCTGGTCCTCATGAAATCTGACAACCTAGACTGATGTCCATGGTTCATAGCCTGATTGTTGTTGTTAACTGTAGCCTGATTCTGCATCTGCTGCATCATAGTCTGCATCAGTTGGGTTTGTGCAGCCAAGAATGCTCCTAGGTTACCCATATCAACGGGTGGTGCCGCTTGAGGATTTGGTGCTTCGTTATTGTTGCCCCTCTGCTGTGAGTTGCTGCCTCCAATTCCGTTGTTGCCTCGGGTGTTCACCATCTGAAGAATAAAAGGATTTTAAGGAAAAGAGGGAACAGAATAGACAAGTATACAAGAATCTTACGCGGGGAGAAGATTTGACTCAAATAGAAGCACACAACTTTAGTAATATTATAGGGATATGGTCGCTCACAAGTGCCTATGGGCAATGCGACACATACACGACACACCAACAGACATCCATAGCAATGTTCAATATAAACAAACGTTCTAAGGGCAGACTCAATTAAACTGACTC
Source organism: Guadua angustifolia (assembly GCA_036346375.1). Classification (NCBI taxonomy): domain Eukaryota; kingdom Viridiplantae; phylum Streptophyta; class Magnoliopsida; order Poales; family Poaceae; genus Guadua; species Guadua angustifolia. The sequence goes on along the minus strand of CM070519.1, from coordinate 5,624,351 downwards.
AAATAAACTTGACTCAACACATGAGTCGAATCTGAAAAGAAAATAAAATTCTCAGTCGTCGAGCCACCCAGGCTGCGGTCCTCCCGGTGGATATCGCAAGGATGCGACAAGATAGGAGCAACCGTCCTCGATGCCCCATCGCCGGCAGACGAAGGAGCCCACCGACTCTGCTGGCTCCTGGGCTGCCTACTCCTGTGCCAGTGGCTCTGGCACCTCCTGCATTGGTGCCTCCTGCACCGGGGCCTCCTTCTCCGGCTCCTCGGGATCCGGGTCGTGCAGCTCCAGCTCTGGCTCTGGCTCGGGTCCATCCAGTGCCTCCTCTAACTCGTGAACCCTCCTGATATAGAGAGCCAGGTTCTCACTAGCCTCCCGCAGCTGGGTCCTGACCTCTGCGACCTCCTCACGAGTCCTCTGCAGCTCCTGGACTGTCTCGTCCATGGACTCCTCCTGGGCGATGATGAACCTCGCCAGATGGGTGATAGTAGCATCCTCCTCCTCGATCGGGTCCCGGTCGAAGCGGTTGTCCCTGTGCGGATGATGATGGAAGATGGTGCCCACAAGCTCAGTGGAGTAGGTGCGGGCGATCTGCCACATCGCAAGGCGCGTAGTCTCCTGGATGCCGGCCTCAAACATAGACCTCCTAGCAGTGATGTGGACAGGATGATTCGCTCTCCCCCTGTCTCGAGCGTAGACGGTGATCTTCACGTCCTAAGCTATGTCCAGCCCAGCCCAAACCACAGAGGTTCCCCGATAGATCGGTCTATCGAAGCTCTCAAGCAACTGTAGCAGACGCCACAGCTCAGCAGCAAAACCTCCAGTGCGCTCTCCAAAAGTGTGGATCCTCCTCATCTACCAAAACAGATCTCGTTAGACCTAGGGTTTTAAAAGAACTCAAACTAGTAACAAAATTGCAGCATATATATGAAGTAAGAAAGAAAGGATAAGTCAAGATGTCATTTATAATCTTGTAAAATTTTAATCTTTTAGAAAATAGTTTTATCCTCCACGGCCAGTCTATCTAGGGTCAAGTCCTACAACAAGATGCTCGATACCACCTCTGCTGGCCCCGAATCAAGAATCCGGACATCTTGTGTATTCTCGTGACTAGTCCAGATCGCGCTTAGTGCACACAAAGCAAACAGGTTAAAGTACCACAAAGATACACAAAGTGAAATAACAAATAAGTACTTCAAACATGTATATAAACGAGTTGTATAACCTTATGGTCCCTTACAATAGTTTGCCACGCAGGGCTTACAATAATCAGAGTAAATAGAGTACAACAGCGGAAAAATAAACGTCATGCTGTTCCATCTTCGACCACAAGCACCCTGACGAGGCTTGTCCCCTAATTCTCTGGCTCTTCGACGAACTCCTCCTCATAAGCTGGCGTAGTCTCCTCCTCTGGTAAATTTTGTCCGCAAGGGTGAGTACACACCGTACTCAACAAATCATGCACGAAATGCAGTTCTATTACTATATGCATGGCTTGTTACAAAGGAATGGCTCAACTGGTTATTTTGTATTGCATCAATATTTTGAACTATTATTTATTTGGATTGAAAGCATCAAAACCATATAACTATTATATTTCTCAAATTGTTTTTCCACATAATTTTGGACACACAGTCCCTAATCAACTTTCATCATTAACTCTGGCACACAGCCTTCCACCCTATTTTATTTTCAAAACTCTACCCCTTGACTGCAATCCCCGAGCGTTGTCCAGTTCCGTAGACTCGGCTATTCGAATAGTTTTGACACTCTGCAGAGGTTATACACTTTACCCACACGATATGGTTAAACACCACTCAGGTGAATAACCATAACAAAGTCTTTCCGTAACTTCCATCCACGCATGAGTACCTCCCGATATAGTTCCCATTGTCCCTTCTCTCCTCGGAAGCGTATATTGTAATAACGATACCGTTGAAGAGATGTAAGACTGCAATGGTAAACACTACACCCTTCTTCCCACATCCACAGATACCAACAACTACCTGAGGTCTCACATGCTAAGACTTCGGAATCATACTCAACTAGGTCTGTCCCATACCAGCCATGTGGTTGTATGAATAACTCAGATCAAAGACTTACAAGGTTAAGTCCTTAAAGTGACCAAGGCAAGACTTCCTTTTTCCCAAAAAGTTTGGCACTTAGCCCTCATTTTCCACACAGGCTCCTTCTGACACACAACCTCGAACCACTTGCCCCAGTCCAAAACATTTTCCCGCCCAGGTTATTTATCGGTGCAACACATGCTTGCAATCTCCCTTCATGTAGAACCACACAAGTCTCTACATTCCATTGTCATTACCAACAACATTCCACCTTTATCAAAATGCATTCACTACACCTTTAGTCAATATTGCTTTTGTATTCCAAAAGGGATTATTCACGATTTAGGCAAAGCTAAGCAACCATTCACGATCTAACCTCCCGTGTTGGTATATCAATACATCCAACTAATAATATCACTTAAGGCAACAAATGATCATGGCATACAATTGTTACAGTCAAGGTTATAATAACATATGGGTTGATTATCTAATTACCCAAATTAGTTTAATCCATTTTTTTAATTAATTTAGCATGCATAGTTTAAATCAAAATACATTTCAAAAACTTAACAGCAATATGGTCAAAGCATAACTTGCCTTCAAACAGCGACTGATCCTGATCTGGAGTTGGTTCTTGTGCTGGAAATTCCCCCTCGAAGCTCTCCGACAAATCAACGTCTACCCAAATCATATGTACACACAATAAATACATTTTACAGAGATCAAAATCAGCTATAAAAATTCTACAAAATTCACCAATAAATATATCTTGATTTTACAAATTTTTAGAAATTGGAATCACTCAAATCGGAGTTAAAACGCAAAAGTTATAGCCATTTAAAGTTTGAAAATAAATCAAAAAGAATAAACCGAATTTCTTTATTTATTTTTATATGGGAAATTCGGAATTATGACGTCAGCAATGAATTAAATTTCCACCGAATTATTTTTCTAAAGAAAAATCGATTTATTGCGCAAGCATGACGTCAGCCGGTGTATGGACTCGGTCTACCGTTCGGTTCGGTCCACCGTGGACTCGGTCTATGGAAGCAGGCGTTCATCGACCACGGACCCCATCGCCGACGCTATTGATGGCGCCAAGATCCACAAATGCCATGTTTGACATGTGGGTCCCACTGATGATGTCAGCTGCTGACGTTAGCATAACACGTGGCGTGATCTTGTCGTGACACGTGGCGCTACATTATCAACCGAAAGGTTGATCTAATCTCGATCGTCCGATTCAAAATGGACGGATAGGATCTAAGCGACATTTCAATTTTAATCTAACATGTGTCTTCACCGTGACCATCGGATCACGATCGGACGGCTGAGACTAAATCGGCGACGTCGATGGGTCACGATACCGACGCCGATTTCTACGCAACGCTGGCCAACACGGATCGCTCGACATGCGGCGAAATCCGATCCATTCATTCAAATTCGGACGGCCTGGATTGAATCTCATTCATGCAACATAATCGGCTACGTGGTCACCTCTGTGCGCGACGTGTGGGCGAATCTAGACCATCTGTCACCGAATCTAACGGCTATAATCTAGCACAGCTTGAGCACACATGGGCAATCCCGGCTTCGGGCACATGGCAACATCTAGACCACACATCCACAGATCTACGGCCTAAATTGATTCAATCCTACGCTATCAATGCAAATCTAATGGTATGGTTAACTAAACTACGTGGCAAGATGTGAACTATTCGATCAAAATCTAACAGCCAAGTTTAGAAGATGGGACTCACCGCTGAGAGAAGACGGGCAAGATCGAGTCGTTGAACGAAGATCCAACTACCGATGAAGCTCCAAGTCCGGCGATGGCGCAACGAGGATGAGTTGCCGGAGAGGAAGAAGATGACGACGCCGACGGCGAGCTTCTCCGGCGACACGAGGACTTCTCCGGCAGCACGAGGATCACTCCGGTGGCCTCAACGTCGGCGAAGACTTACCGGAGAGGGTGCTAACTCGGCGGAATGGCTACGGAACTACGATGAGTGCGTGCGGGGCTACGGTGATCCTCAGGAGGTTTGAAAGGTATCAATGAGCGCGGAAAGAAGTGCCCTGCATGATGCGCCGGTTAATGTAGATGGGGAGTGGAAACGACGGCGGTTTCGACGTGCGGAATCCTCAGCGGTAACGACCGACGGCGGCGCTTCGTGGCGCAATCACGACCGTCCACGCGGCGTCGATCAAACGACTCGGGGCGGTGAAGCGGCGCGGAGGTTTCTCAACCGTGCGATCAAGATCGCACGGTTGGCGTGAGACGGCGTTAGGGTTCCCGGCCGAGCAGGCTGGGCTGATGGGCCGGACCGTTGGGTTTCGGCCCAAATACTGTTTAGGAAATTTTTAATCCTTTTGCGAATAAAAATAATTCCCAAAATTCATTTAAATCATTTGAGGCTTATAAAATATCAGAAAAATTCTAAAAAAATTCCAGAAAATATTTTAGAACATTTTGGACTCAAATAAAATATTTCCATTTATATTTTGCAGAAACTTAATCATTATTTAATTAATTTCAAAAGAAGAGTTAAATTCCAGAAATTCCAATTAAATCCAAATAAATTCCAAAAATTCTCAAAAATTCAAAATAAGTTATGAAATTTAAAATGAGCCAAATTTTGGGATGTTACATACTCCTAGTCGATAGGAAAAATAAATGTAGAGTATTCATTGATTCGGTTGTGTGTGTTCTCTTAGCCTACCCATGACCATCTTTTATTCCCGTTGATCGATCGCATCCTTTTCCAATACATTATAGAACACAATTTGAATCGGCCTTAACCCGGATGGTTTTTTCCTTAAAATCTTCACCGCAACCAAATATTTTTAAGTCTTTCCGTATCACACGTTGGTTATGATACGTTGACTATATCCTACCGATTTTGACTATGCATGCCAAATTTGGGTGCAAATAGGGTACTTTTGCTATGGCTTAGCTTCCCAACTACTTTGTAACTATGTTGTTTGGGGGGCTTTTGAGTCAAACCTGAAAAATAGCTCCCCCAAATAGCCCCTAAGAACATTGGACTAAGACATTGCAGCGGAAAGAAAAAACATAGAAAATTCTTTAGTAAATCACAAACAGCTGACAAGGCTGGCACCCTAAACATTTGTCTCCTTTTGGAACTTCTCGTTTAGAGCTTGTGTAGGCTCCTCAAATGGTGATGTTGTTGTTGGCACTGGTGACAACTTAAAGCACTCAACAAGTTGTGCATAGAATACAACTCTATCATACTATATGCAAGGTTTATTCCAAAGGAATGGCTAACATAGTTATTTTGTAGTAAGCAATATTTATAAATAAATAAAATAAGTAAATTGAAAAGACAGTAAAATAAATATCAATAAATAATAACTTTTAGCATTTCTCAAGTAAACATGTCATCCAGCTAGCACTAAGTCAAATTGCAAACATTCCAATGGCATCCTGTCTTTTCATTTAAGTTTTCAGTTATAAAGTTTAACCCTTGACTACAATAGCAAGCATTGCTCAATGCTGCGAGCATGGCTATTCGAATAGATTTTATACTCTACAGAGGTTATGCGCTTTACCCACATGACATGAACATCTCTTTGTGCAATCGATGTTAGCACACTTCCTATGGTATGCCGTAGAGATATCATGACAAAGCTTTTACAATGGTATGATTTAACTCAATACTACCTACTAAGATTTCAATACTGAAGGGACTGGTTACCACATTCAGGCCCTCCTCTTGTGCCACGTGAGACGATCCGTGAACCCGAAACTCATACCACCACTAGTAGTACAAAAGCTAAGACATTGCAAATTAATTAGCTAAGTCTGTCCCATTCTAGATATGTGATTGCATGTTTAACTCAGATCAAAGGTTTACAAGGTTAAGTCCTTAAGATGACTATGGTAAGACTTTTACATACCCTCTTCTATTCTAGCCCACCTTGGTCTACTACCCCTAGCCATTTGCCCCAATCCACCCTAGTTGATTACCAAGCACTACATGGTATCAACAAGTCAACATCGTTGGATGACCTCCTCGTCACTACAACATCGCGGTGATAATTAATCATCGTATACAAATGACAAGATAGAGTATAATTCAATTGGGTAGATTAACTAAATCCTAAACTAATTTGAAATAGTTATATAGATAAAATATTATGAATAATGTAAAATAACATAGCAATTTTGTAAATTAGGTTTAACTTGATCAAAGCACAACTTTCCTTGGAAAAGGTTTTACTCTTGCTCTAGAACTTGGTCTTGAGTCAATGAATCCTCCTCGAATGCTCTGAGTACTTCGATGTCTACATGTAACGGGAGAGAATACCAAATGAATACTAAAATAGAGAGCAAACAAACTCCAAGAATCAAATAAAATTCACAATTACGTATATCTCAATTTTATAAATTTTTAGAAATTTGAATAACCTCAATCAGAGCTCGTATGAGGAAGATGGGGCTCTCGAAAGATTTGAAAATAAAGAAAAATATAGGAAATCATTATTTATCTGAATTATTTTATACTAAAAAATTGATTTATTGCGCTAGCTGACATCATCCCTAACCTAGCCCAATCAGAATCCAACACGTGTCACAGTCCATGAACCCAGTCCATAGAACCAGATCGGTTCACCACAAACTCGATCCACATCGGCTTCCGTGCAATACATGTTGGAACCCGATTGGCCATGGCACAAGGCATGATCTGAACTGCTCATCCCAGATCAAATGGCTCGGATTGATCATGGCTGCTGTCAGTGATGCAGACACGCGGAAACCCTGGTGATGTCCACACGGGGCAATCACAACCATTCTGAAGGATTGAAATGGCGAACAGAGTGGGGGGTGAATGGTCGCAATCAAATTTTCCCACACGTAGTATTACAAAAGACTAACACCAAAAGATCACCCAAAAAGGTGGAGGTTCTTGAGAGAGAAAGTTGGTAGTACCCTTCAGGAGTAGGTGAGGATACCAGACCCAAAAAGTTCCTCACAAACAGAAACCTCAACCCATAAGCAGAATCACAAGAACAATTGATTGGCTAAACAAAACTCGTAGAAATTTGGTAGATGAGATCTTGGTTTCCCAAGAAACTTGATTCCCGAACCGATCACTAAGATTGATCTCAAAGATTCGACTTTTTTGTCCGAGAAGAAAGAACACTTTGAGAAAAGCAGAAAGAACAGAGAATTTGGTGAAAGGCTTACTCCTGATTTAGAAAAGCAAAAAGATCTGGGAAGTTTAAACACAGCAAGCTAGAGGCACACAGAAATGAAATACAAGATCAATCAACTCAAGAACGCAAAAGACACAAGAGAGAAAGAATGCAGATGGGAAGAATCAACTTGCGTGACGTAAATTTGTGCAACTGAAATTGCATAAAGTAAATGACAGAAGGGAAAATGCAAGTATTGAAATCTTTGATATGTATCTTGTATTCCTGGAAGGGAGGTTACACAGCCACACACACAAAAGTGGGCAAAACTCAACAGAGCACTCAAAAACATCTAAAAAACCTTCTGGGATCCCTCAAATCGTCTCACCGAAAGGCAACCCCTCCACACATATTTATACAACTCTCGGGCCACCTACCACCCTTAGATGCAGCCCTCAACCCTAGAGACTCATCCAAGGGCTGGGAAGAGCCCACCCACACAGCCTGCAAGGGGAAACCCTAAACCCGCTAACACAGGGTTTTTCTTGCATGGCTCTCAAAACATACTACTAGACCCGCTATTCCTATCAACTAGACTGTATACCAACAGTCCACATTGATCCTCACAGCATCTATCTAGTATTTTTTCCTTTTCTTGCCTCCTTGGCTTGCCCGAACTCCGTCTCCGGTCATCTTTCGGTGATCTCCCAACCATTCTAGACCTTCGACGCGCCTCGCCTAGTCCCGGTCAACTTCTGCCTCACCATGACCCAGCACAGTCATCCTGCAACCATCAAAGACAAGGAAACCATTCATATACCAATGCCTACAAACATATTTGATGTTTATCTCAAAATAATCAAACACCACTTAACCACAACCAGTCGGCAAACCCATAAAATCTAGCCTACTCGGCATAAACTGCTTGGCAAGCCACAAGACTGACCACTCGGTTAATCACCTGGTTAACCACTCGGCTAACCACCAAATGCCCTAAGGACGACTACCAGTGCCCTAAAGAAGATTCTCAGAAACTTAGACATGGCTACTTTAATGAGTCCTTGACAAACCTTTTTCCTGCAGTAAAGTACTCAACCAAGAAGGAAACCTATCAAGAAGCTAAAAACCAGGCAGCAAGGACTGGAAGCACTCGGCACTCAGCGTTCACCAAAGGAAGAAAACCAGTCAAAAGGCTATACGCAGTTAGCAAAGATAGGAACCACTCGGAACATAGTACATAGCAAACAGACTAGTTGAAAGCTAGAGGAACTCAGCAAAGGTTGGCAGCACTCGGCACTTAGTACTCAGCCAAGGAAGAAAGCCAGTCGAGAAGCTAGAGGAATTCAGAAAAGAAACACGACTTGGTTGAGAACTTATCAAAATGCTCCAAAGAAAATGTAACTCGGATCAACCTTTCAATCTAGTCATTTACTCATCAGATCAACCTCTAATCTAGTCAATTACTCATCACACACAGGTATAGACCTCCATATGGTCTTTCAATCTCCCCCTTGATGAGTATATTGACAAACACACAGAAAAGTCATAAGATGAGGTTGAGCAAAAGAAAGCATAAGAAAACATTTTGATTACAAGACTGAAACAGATTATAACCAAGTCGATAATAAAAACTCCAAAACCATATTGAGGATGCCAAGATGCCTTTTTGGATAACTTCTCTCCCCCTTTTGTCAATATAGGCTTCGAGATAGCATTTACTATTTTCTCTCTTTTTGATTTTATGCAAGAAATGCAGCCTAGGGGTGCTTTGAATATTATCCGAGTAACCAACAAGACAAGTTATGACACAAATAGACTAAGCTAAAGTATGGTCAAGTGCAAATAACCATTTTGCTAGCAAGATTTAATTGAAACCATGTCATTTTTAGCAAGAATGAACATGAGCAATACTTGGCATTAGTTTCAAAACAAGAAGCAAAGCCATTCAAGAGATCAAATGGAAAACCTATAGTTCAACCTACTCAACACTTTGGGGCATCTAGAAGTTCATACAATGTCCTTCGAGCTTATATTTTATTATTTTTTTACTGTATGCAAATTTTTCTTTGAGTCTTTGAAAGATATAGCGGGCCGCAAATGTTTGACATTATTTGCATTCTTTACCCACATATATTTTTTTGCATTTTTGAAGCAATTGACTCAAACCATATTCTATTATTTCAAGAGGGACTCTTAAGAGAATGATCTTGGTCAAACACAACACATTCCAAGTTCGTCTCAAGTGCAATGAGAAGCCGTCTTGAGAATGTGAGGTGTTGAGTCTGAATGTGCACAAAAAAGAGTCAATTTTGCTTCACTTTCATTTTAGCATTTTCATTGTTAGGCTAGTGAAGGACTAAAGTATGGATCAAACAAGATTCACCCAACTTGCTATAGGGACTCTAGAGAATTCCAGAATTTCACAAATCATGGCAAATACACCTAGAGAAGAAACTTAGCAAGTAAACGCAACATGTTTTATCAAGTTTTTCTTTTAAAGCCCCTTTTTTTTAATTTTGCAAGCTTAGCAAGATAAATGAACTTGGACATGTCTAAGCAAGTAATTTTCTTCATAATATAGCATGGTGTGTAAAATGAAACGTGGATCATTTGCATAATAGACAAAACTCATAAAATGAAAAGTCAAGACTATGCAATACATGAGACAATTTCTTAAACTCCCCCTCAACAAGTGATTCCATTGTAAGAACAAATCTGGTCCAAATTTAGTTATTAGCAAGATTAAGCTCCAGAAAGATATCAATTTAAGGAATCAGAGGTAACTCAACGAAAAGACCAGAAACTTAGAGTAAGAAGGAGAAGATAAGAAACTGACGTCTGGGTAGCAAAGGAGAAGAGAACTCAAGATAATGCAAGAAGAACAACAAACACCCAGATAGCAAAGAGGAGAAAGAAAAGACTGAAATAAGATATAATACATAATATACACATCAGCTCTCCCTCACAGAAGGCTGTAAGGGCACACAACCCCAAGCTCACTCCTCAAGGCAACAAACTTAGAGCTATCCAAAGGCTTGTTAAAGATATCGGCCAACTGGCGGTCACTCTCCACAAACTGAAGCACTATATCTCCTTTCTCCACATGGTCTCTAAGGAAGTGATATCTAACATCAATGTGCTTAGTCCGGGAGTGCTGCACTGGGTTTTTGGCAATGCAAATAGCAGAAGTGTTATCACACAAGAGTGGAACACTCTCTATCTTTAACCCAAAGTCCCGCAAGGTCGAACTCATCTAGAGGACCTAGCTACAACAACTGGCTGTAGCAACATACTCGGACTCAGCAGTGGACTATGCGACTCCAAATTGCTTCTTAGAAGACCAAGAAACAAGAGAAGTGCCAATGAATTGGCAAGTGCCAGAAGTGCTCTTCCTATCTATCCTACAGCTGGCAAAGTCTGTATTAGAAAATACTCTAAGAGATAGACAAGAAGAAGAAGAGTACCAAATACCATAATCAATGGTAGCTCGATGAGAGGAGCGAGCAGAAGCTTGAAAGTGAGCGCACATACATACGGCAAAGTGTATGTCGGCCGAGAGGTAGTTTAAACACAACAAGCTACAGGCGCACATAAATGAAATACAAGACCAATCAACTCAAGAACGCAAAAGACACAAGAGAGAAAGAATACAGATGGAGAAGAATCAACTTGCGTGAAGTAAATTTGCGTAACTTAAATTGCAGAAAGTAACTTGCATAAAGTAAATGACAGAAGGGAAAATGCAAGTATTGAAATCTTTGATATGTATCTTACATTCTTGGAAGGGAGGTTACACAACCACACACACAAAAGTGGGCAAAGCTCAACAGAGCACTCAAAAACATCTAAAAACCCTTCTAGGATCCCTCAAATCATCTCACCCGAAGGCAACCCCTCCACACATATTTATACAACTCTCGGGCCACCTACCACCCTTAGATGTAGCCCTCAACCTTAGAGTCTCATCCAAGGGATGGGAAGAGCCCACTCACACGCCTGCAAGGGGAAACCCTAAACCCGCTAACACAGGGTTTTTCTTGCACGGCTCTCAAAGCATACAACTACACCCGCTATTCCTATCAACTAGACTGTATACCAACAGTCCTCATTGATCCTCGCAGCATCTAGTTAGTATTTGCTCCTTTCCTTACCTCCTTGGCTTGCCCGAACTCCGTCTCCGGTCATCGTCCGGCGATCTCCCAACTGTTCTGGACCTCTAACGCGCCTCGCCTAGTCCCGGTAAACTTCCGCTTCACCATGACCCAGCACCGTCGTCTTGCAACCATCAAAGACAAGAAAACCTTTCACGTAGCAATGCCCACAAACATATTTGCTGTTTATCTCAAAATAGTCAAACACCACTTAACCACAACTAGTCGGCAAACCCATAAAATCTAGCCTACTCGGCATAAACAGCTTGGCAAGCCACAAGACTGACCAGTCGGTTAATCACCTGGTTAACCACTCGGCTAACCACCAAATGCCCTAAGGACGACTACTAGTGCCCTAAAGAAGATTCTTAGAAAATTAGACATGGCTACTTTACTGAGTTCTTGATAAACCTTTTGCCTGCAGCAAAGTACTCAACCAAGAAGGAAACTTGTCAAGAAGCTAAAAACCACGCAGCAAGGACTGGAAGCACTCGGCACTCGGCCTTCACCAAAGGAAGAAAACCAGTCAAAATGCTATACGCACTTCGCAAAGACAGGAACCACTCGGAACATAGTACTTAGCAAAGAGACAGTCGAAAAGCTAGAGGAACTCAGCAAAGTTTGGCAGCACTCGGCACTTAGTACTCAGCCAAGGAGGAAAACCAGTCGAGAAGCTAGAGGAATTCAGTAAAGAAACACGACTTGGTTGAGAATTTATCAAAATGCTCTAAAACAAATGTAACTCGGATCAGCCTTTCAATCTAGTCAGTTGCTCATCAGATCAACCTCTAATCTAGTTAATTACTCATCACACATAGGTATAGACCTCCACATGGTCTTTCACATTCGCATAGATGGAACGGTCGCAAGCAAACACGAGCAGCATATGGCGCGGTGGCAACTGTTTCTCACCGGAGGCAAAGACGAAGACCACGATGCGGTGCTACCGTTATGTTTCGATGGCCAAAAGGTGCTGATCAGCTGTGGTAAAACACGATTAGTCCGAATCTTGTACCAACATTGCAAAACAACACTCGACGGTGATGCACTCGACGAAAAACCATGGTGGCTTCAACTTCCAATTCTGACATGCTTCTGTGTGCAAACAACTATGACTCGGACGAAACTAAACTGGTAAATGGATGTGCAGGAACACAGTGATCCTCGGTGAGGTGCTGGCGTGGCATTTAAAGGCCTCGACGTCCATGTATGGCACGAGAAGATGAATTGTCTTGGTTGTGGACTTCGAGTTCTTGGTGGCAACGGACTCCGCGAAGATGATGACACACGTCTGTCCATGTGGTGTGATCTACAGTCCAATGCACTTGAACGCGGCGTAATCTAGCCTGCACATGGAACTAACGGCCGAGATTTGTTAAGAGTCCTGAAGCATTACGATCAACCACAGCCATCCAATCTAAATCCTACGGTCACTGTCCACTAGGGTTCATAATGCAAGCTACCATTAGATCGAGATGCAACGACCGACAACACTAGGGTTATGAAACCGCATGATCTAATGTAATGACCCCCATTTTTACATAAAATGCAAAAATGAAAATCTAATGTGCATATAGTACTAGTCCCATGATCTGTAGTTAGTATGCACATTTACAACAATTGGAATCACAACCATACCTCGTATTGTTAAAGAGAAAACTATTATACAAAGAAATCTTACAACTCAGAGTATATAGCAACAAAAGAAACAAAGTCTTGTAGTGTGCCCATCCATCTCGTGGGCAACTGACAAGGCATAATCCCTAGAAGGATCACGTCAATAAAGCTTCCGCATCCTGCGATGAAAACAAATGTTCAAAGCCTCTCTAACTTTATCCAACTAAAACAATAGATTAAGCAAGGGTGAGTACTTTTGTACTTGGCAAGACTTAAGGTAATATTTGGAAATGCATAAATGCAGGCCAAGTCAAACGAGGCTACTACAGTTAGTTTGCATAAAGCGAAATTGAATTTGTAAATCAAGTTGTCATTTGCAAACGGAATTTAATAAAATCAAGATTAACTGATAAGATATAAGTTAAGCATAAGTAATACTCACAATCCTTCATGAGCATCGAATAATCCAAATCATGAAGTCCAACAATGTTAGTCCTTTGACATAAAGTGATAGTTGCTAAACAAGTTCAAACCAAAACCCATTTTTAGAAAATACCAAAATCTTACATTGGAATGACTTCACCAAGTGCCCTTGACTGTGAGCGCGGCTAATCAATTAGATTTATACTCTGCAGAGGTGTACAACTTTACCCACAAGGAATGATCAACTCTTTATATAGCGCTATTAGCACACTTTCTTTGGTGTACCGCAGAGAGATCATACATAATCGTTATATTACTTAGATATGACTTTGAACCAGCCCAGGACACTAAGCCCTCGCCATAGAAACAGAAACACTCACCCAAGACGTGGTTCCTTTCACACATCACCCAACACACCGTTTCTATTCATGGCAAGGCGTACACCGTTGCACCGGTATGCATTTACCCACACCATGGTGTGGAAGCCCCTCACAAGAAGACCTAAATGGAATGCTTCTACTAGCCCTCACCCACCAATGTGCAAAGCCATATCTAAATAACTTAATAGGTTAAGGTTGTCCCATACCAGCCCTTGTAGTTGCACGGAATTCTTCGATCAATAGTGTTCTATTGTTCAGTCCTTAAGCTGACACGAGCGATACTTCACCCTACACTAAGTGCAAATCCCTCTACACATCCGGCTATTGCCAATAATCGCCCATGTCTAAACCATAGTTTTATTTTAGGTTTTTAATCAAAATACCAGTAACCAACAATGTCATTTCCAATATTTTTAGGAAACAATTTTGATCTGATCATCTACCTCATTGATTCTAAAGCATGGCTAAGCATGGTTAATATGTAATCTATATACCTATGATGACATTAAGTAATGTCTATCCTTAATCCATAGTTTTCAAGGTTCACATGTCCATACTTATCAAGGAAGTTTCATGAGATAACAGGTATATCTACTAGTACCACAAAATAGCGAATTTACAGAAAATAAATGCATGCAAGAAACCATTTGATAAACAAAAGGAAAATTAAATACTGGGATCAATATGATCAAAGGGGTGCTTGCCTTGCTTAATCATTGATTTTGATGGAGTCGAGGTTGCAGCTAACGAAGGCCATGACGAAATTAGCGATGTCGGGTTCTACGCGTCGTTACCGACTAAAAAGCAATAAGGAGAACATAACAAACTTCAATAAGGGCTAGAAGAAGATAGACAAGAAACTAAATAAAGACTCACTGAAGAAAATAGGAATATTTTAGGATTTGGATTAGATTATCTATTCTTACTTTACAAATTCAAGAAGCTAAAATTATCCACTTTTATATTTATAATTTTGAATTGAAGATGCAAAAATTATTTGAAATAATAGAATTAGAACATTAGTCACTTTGTTAAGTGTTATGCATGAATAGAACTTATTCCTTAATTGGTTTTGCATACAAATTGGTTTTGTGGAAGTTAGATATATTAAGTTAGGCTACCGGTTATATATTCATAGTTTTAAGAAGGTTCTGGTGATACAAATATCTTAACTAAAGATTTCTTCATTATTGCTGAGTGTGTTTATTCAAATTGTCAAGTTCAAAAATCATAATACTTTAGGTTATTATGCTAACAGGATTTGTATTCAAAGCATGACAGAATAAGAATATTTCTTCATATTATGGTAGTCTATACTTTGGAGACCATTTCTAAACTAATTTTATAAATTTTAGGATTTGGACGATATATTATATTCATCACTAAAATAGCTTATATAATATTAAGGTTTACGTTATATGGAATCGGCTACTAAGGTGAAGTGTACGATTAACACTTAAGGGTTTTGAATTAGCTGGATTTAGTTGAAAACCAAGTTCTAAATAAGTTGTTTTTCTAGAATACAGTAGTCTATAAACCAAATAATGTTTCCACGCTGATCTTTCCAAGATTTACATTTAGACGAGAAGCTTTACAAGTTGTAAAAAAGGCTTAAGTAGTTTAGCAGTGGAATTTATATACAGAGTATGTCCTAAATAGAATATTTTTTCAGATTATGGTAGTACATATTATGAAGAGTGTTTATGGGCCATTCCTTCAAATTTTTGCATTTAGTCGAGATATTTTACGAGCTTCCGAAAAGGTCTAAATGTTTCTAAAGTTTAGCGATAAAAGTTCAGTTTCCAATTTAAGTTTGTGACTAAACTATACATGATTATTAACTCATTTTTCTAGCATTAGTAGGAGATGACTCTAAGAGTGTTTTAAAGTTGGTTCTATGATGTTTGGCTTTTATCCGAGATATTTTCCATATAAGAGATCATTAAGGTTTAACATAGACTTAATTCATATTTGCATGAAAATAAGGTATTTTTACATAACTAGCAAGGGTATTATTTTTTAGAGTTTTAGGATTTGGTTTTATTAAATTTGAAGTTCATTTGTGCAAGTTATAACTATTCGAATTATATAAGTATTGGAATTTCAACTGTTGAACATTTAATGCTAACTATGATAAAACCTAAATATTTTTATATATTTGGAATCTTTATGATCTCAAAAGTATAACAAAACTAGTTTGGTGAAGATTTGAGTTCACGTGATTCAAATTTTAATTATGTAATCTTCTATGCACGAGAAGCTTTCTTTATTCAATTTTTTGTCCAAATGAATTCAAATCTAAATGTTTTGCAAAAATGGAACATTCATGACCTCAAGAACATGTGGAAATTATTTCACAATTTTTGGAGCTAGGGTTTTATAATTGTTATATGGCACACAAAAGGGGTCTTAAAGAAACTTGATTCAGATAATTTAAACTACAGTGATCATATAAACTTTGTTACATATTTTAAATCCTTACAACATAACTCAAATTTAGAAACTTAGTTTACCTCATTTGGACCTTCCTAGCAAAAGGTATAAAGAGATGAATGAATAGAGCAAAAAAGAAAATAAAATGGTAAAGATGGGATTTGAACTCAAAACCTATCGACTGGAGAGCAGGAGACTAGCCACTGAGCTACATGGTCGCTTGTGACAATGTAACTAGCCAAAATAATTGAGCTTGCCTGTTCTCACCTGTAGGACCGAAGCAGAGGAACTTGGCCCTGGTCTCGCCGGCAACAAGGAGGGTGCGGTGCCGGCTAGCTGACAGTGGGGTGAGCAAGAGGGAGACTTGGGCAATCTAGGGGACTGTTCAACGTCGATCGGCTTCAAGCAGGAAATGGCGGCCACTGGAGATAGGCGGTGGTGCTATTGGCGCATAGCCATGAGGCAAGAGGATGAACTAGGTGAGTTTGATTGAGGGTAGTATGAGCATCAGCGGGGTTAGTGGATTCCATTTTTGTGCTTGGTTTGATCAGAGGGTAACCAAGGTGAGCGCCACCGCGAGTCTGTCGTTGGGGGAAGATAAACAGTACTGGGTTGTTCTTTGAGCCTTGGAGTTTCAATTGAAAGAGGAAGTGTGGTTAGGGAACCTTGAGGTAGCTTCAGATGATACCAATTACAAATTTACTCACGGATTTGAAGTCTGGCCGATTCCTTGTAACTTGCTGGTAACGACGACTTGGTTTTGTCAAGTGTTTTTGGTTGGCAGGAATGAGGAGGAGCTAAAGGATATGAGGTAATTCAGGGAAACGTGTGTGCTAATGCGGAACTATGATGGCTTTAAATAGAAAAGGAAGGTCAGTTGGCGCTGGGTGTGAATGGGGTGAATTTCTTGCGCCTCGATTCTATTCTTCAGTACCAAATCACCAGAGCAGGACATGGTACGGGACAGAGATAAGGAGACACGAAATGGTGGTTATCTTGTCGCCATGAATATTGTCAGAGAAGTTCAATACTTGATGCAATGTTGTTTTTCCACAACAGGATGTGAATGCTACTTGAAAATGGTGACTTTCCTGTGCTTGGGCGAGATAAGGTGATGAGGGTGCCCGGGACAGGGCAATATTCGCATTAATTGAGCCACCAAATCGCTATCAAATTTTTCTAAACTTTTTGACTATGGTGCCCAGGCAGTGCATGACTTCTAGTAAAAGTTTTGATTCAAAAAGTTCTACAGGCAATTAAATAAAATTCTGACATTACTGTCTGCTCAAAATACTTTTTTTGGAATTTCTTTAGTTTAAGGATGAAAACAGCATTATTTATTTCCAAACTTTTTATCTGAGTTATAAATAAGATAATAGTGCTTACATAAAATTTTTAATTAATAAAATTGAGTAATTATTTTTTATAAATTCTGACATACCAATATTTCAAATTTTTAGAGCTTCTATTTTTTAATTTTAAAAGGCCATAATTTAAATTATTAATTTCTAAAACTTTTACCGGTAGTAGCTATTATTTTGAGGACATTATGGTAATTTTTTGAACTGCAGATAAGTTTCTAATATTTTATATTAATTCTGATTATGCACTGTTTCTAGTCAAAAGAGATGTCATTCCATCATTCTTTGTTTTAAAATTTTATTTATGTGCTGAAATGATTTACCTAAGTGCTGAATCTTTTTAATATAAACTTTTTAAGATTTTAATTTTACATTGTTATCTTTTTACCATTATCCATACATTAATTCCTTTTATATAATTTTTCTCACAATGCACAAATCCAAGAAAAATCCAAATAAAAACCAATGATGTTAACAAAACTTAGAAATAATCATGTTCAAATTAAAAATATACATTTCTCTTTTATTGCATTTTTCGGGATGTTACATCTAACCATGCACATTTGATTCCAATCCAACGGTTGAAATCGCTAGAGTATACATGGCGCGATCCAAATCGTCGGATAGAGGACTATGCTTACGGCTTGATTGGGCTGTGCAGACCGGGCCGCACGTGTGACCACTGTTCTAGGCCCACACAGGTTCGGGCCACTACTATTCACAAGGCTTTTTAAATACTTTTCTAATTTAAATAATTCTAAAAAATAAACAAAGCCAAATAAAATAGCAAAATTATCAAAAAATTCCAGAAAAATTCTGAAAAATATTATGAGACTTTATGAATGTAAATAAAATAGTTGTAATAAAATTTATTTGAACTTTCATATTATTTAAATAGTTCTCACATAAAGCCATATTCACTACAGGATAACACGTCTTCGCAAGCGGTAGAACCGCTTGAATTGAGTATTCAAGCGAAGAGGACCGCTGGAATTCTAATATCATCGCTTTTATACTACCGCTTGCAAAAGTATTCCAAACGGTATATACATTAAAAGCGGTACTACGCTTGCAAAACCGTTTTAAGCGAGTAGTACCGCTTGAATACTCAATTCCAAACAGTCCCCATCGCTTGAATACTCAATTCAAGCGGTACTACCGCTTGTAAAACCGTTTTAAAAGCAAGAGTGTCGCTTGAATACTCAATTCCAAGCGGTCCTCTCGCTTGAATACTCAAATTCCAAACGGTCCTACCGCTTGGAAAAACAATTGCATTAGTTTAATATATATCCACTTAATAAATGTTCGCTAAATTTATAATAATATCAAGCACCCATAACATACAATCCAAGCACCATAACATATAATTCCTCGAGAAAGCAACGCATTTAAAGTTTCATTATCACAAATCATCTACAAGTACAACATGTAAACATCACCAAAATTGATTACTAATAAAATTAGTTAGATAAATCAACTAACAACTTGCAATTTGGATTACTACGATCAAAACATAGTAGGAGCATAGTCTTTCCAAGTGTTTTACAACTCAGCTAAACAACGGCTAAAACCCAAACATCATTGACGCAGTTTGAACAGCACACCTCCTTCACCCTTCTCCACCATATCTTTGTTGCCGCTTTTTTTGTCAATAATATGACTTGTCCTCCGGCCTCTCTCTAGTTTCTTGATGACCGATCCCTTAGCTCGATCGCAAAGGAAAGCACCAGATGATTACTAGTGGATTCAGAGATAAATAATGCATGACATTGATTTCAACTTAAGTTCTTAATACCCTCTCGACAGATCCAACGCATGCAAGCCGAGCCACAACTTTGTATGCGAAGCTTTACGATCGCTCTCTATCGATAGCACAATGTAAAGATGATTAGATAAATTTAATTTGGATCTTCAAACAAATAAATCATGGAATATAAAAACTATATGTATCCAGCAAATGAATTATTAGCAGATGAAGTCAAGCAAGCCCATTTATCACAGATTCACCCACACTAACTTATGACAGCAGAGCGAGCTATTCAGTGTGATACAAACGGAGCATCTTCCATTTACAACAATGAAGTAAACTTAAAACAAACAGGCTCAAACAATAGAAAAGTCCACTACTAGAAAGGATAGTATTTTCTTTACTTTCATCAAAGTGATTTATCAAGAATGCATATGCTTAGAAATGTATTTTTTTATTCTTAGCAAAAGTGACACTTCCATACCTATACACATGGACATATGTGCAATGCATATGAACAAAAGCTAACTTGCAAAAGAAGAAACATGACAAAAAATCTCCAGCTAAATACAAACCTTTTTCTTGACATGAGTGCCAAATTTCATAAGAATTTGGAGGAACAACTGACCACCTCCCAGAAAACATTTACAAGTTCACCAAAGAAGTCCTCAGATATGAGGTTAAAATAACAAAATTACATGAGGTACAGCTTAAGGTTATAAGGTGGAAAATGGGTATTGGGTATGATCTTTAGTACCCTATTCCCTTGTGTGAAGAAGGTATGTGCAACACCTTTCTTGCCAGCACGACCAGTCCTTCCAATCCTGTGGACGTAATCCTCCGTGGTCAAAGGATAGCTATAACTAATGACAACTTCGACATCAAGAATATCAAGTCCGCGTGAAGCTACATCTGTAGCAATCTGCAAGTATTACAAATTAACAAACATAAACATAACAAAATAACAAAGCAATATAAATAGTATAACAAATAAGTGACAGTTGATGGTGTGATGTTAAAGGCAGAAGATAATTAATCATAAGCTGAAAAGCTAAATAAAGGATGCAACGATAAAAGAATAAAGAGGCTATCAGTGAAACCCACACATGTACAACTACAAACTGCTCAAATAGTTTTTCAGGTCTTAACTTACAAGACATTGAGATCAAGCGCTTAGTAAGAGAAGAGACATCCCCAGTTATATTGTTACTTTCTAGTTTTCTGTATGCACAAAAACAACACACAAATTAATCTGCAGAAATTGGGGACGGATTACCAATTACTTGCTTAAGAACAATTACCAAACAACAGCAAGAACCCGAATGTTGGATTACTTCCCTGCTTCACCCTTAACACAATCTCTGACTGTCCCCCATGCTCAGTGACAAATAAAGCAGTTCTTGCAATTATCTGATGCACCTTCCTTTGCTAATTTGCTCGCTAGAAAAAACAACTCACTGAGCACTTCGCATATACAATCTTAACTTTGCTACTAACAAAAAAGTTTCAAACAATTGAGATCCATCCACCGAGCTATGTTTCAAAGATAGTGAACTAAAATAAGATTCGACACAACAGTAATCATCATTTCTAGGTCATCTATGAGAGCAATACTACAAATTCATTCGACAATTCAACCATCAGGATTCCTTTGGATGGGCTCAGAACAATGGGATTCCAACCCATTTCCTGGACTAACTTTGAATCTTATTGAGGCTACTTTGAACCTTTGTCTGTCGACGCTAAACAGCATTCAAGGCGATGCATCCAATAGCAACAGCATCGTGGGCAGTGGGATATTCATTAAGGACCTTACTCAAGCCTTAAACCTTCTAGATATGCTATTAAACATAACCAAACTATTAGAATTTCTATAATCTTATCGCAAGCAAAGCATTTAACACTCTAATAGCGCTCTAGGGGATGCACTTGCCTTTTATTGAAGACGAAGCAATGCAGGATCGAGGTAACCCCCAAAGACCCACTTCCTGAAAACAGCAGTCACAGGCTATTACTCGCATTCGGGACAACTCACTTCAACTTCACTTAAAACATTCGATACAAATCTAAATTAAACATTTGCAGGCATTACTACAATCTACATGAAATTCTCCATATTTATCTAGGTATACAGAAATGCTAATTCAACCTCTAGCATAAATTAAATATTAGCTTAATATCACAACCTTTATCAAACCCTAAGCAGGGCAGCACTTATTCCAACCAACATAACCTTCACAGGGCTGTTCAACTGGGCAGACAGGGATGCACATATATATTCCTAAGACCAAAGGAAAAATTGTACAGTGCCAACCCCCATGAAGTTTACGTTGACCGTGACTTATTTATAATCACAAGGCATTCAAGGCATCAAAAGTAGTGGAATATACTTCAATTAAAAGCTTACTACATGGCAACTTATCCATATGAAGAAAAATAGCAACATTATAGGCTAAGTGCTACCAGAAAATGCTCAAGATTAAGCATTAACAATAATTGTTCATAATAGTCATAGCCCAAATGAATTGGGAAAACGCTTAAGAACAACTCAAAGGACATACCACACAAATACAATGAAATCAGATGAATGATCATTCATGTCCAGACAGGAAGAAACTAATAACTTGGTAAAAGGCTTGTTGGAAAAGGAGCATCGCTGAAAGAGTTACCTACCTCTAGCAAAACACAAATTATGTGACAACAATTAGATAGATATACCTGAAATATGTCTTCAATGGAAAAAAGAAAGTTGCGCTGATCATAACAGAAATACTTGTAAAGATTAGCATCAGCCATCAAAGATGGATACATGTAATTAGCATCTTTTACAGAGCTTGTAAGGATATAAAATATTTATTCTCAAACAGCAGCGCATAAAAAGGAATATAGATAGAACTGTTTGACAGGAAAACTGGCACAACACAACTTTCTGGAAAATTTAGATTCAGAGTGCATACCAAAATAAAATGATTTAATAGCTCTAACTGTAATTCCTTCTATTAATGATTTGTATTCAAAACATTGTGAATTTAAACCTGATAATACTAAATGCCAACCATAGGTTACCAGACAATCACACAAGCGATTATTGATTACATGTATAGATGAAATGAAATTGAAAACCACCTGATCAGCAACGACCTCTACAAGCTCCCCGCTCATGGGGCGCCATTTTCTTGCAATCGTCTGGAGGAAGCATCGAACCATTATCGCAAAGCTTTTTTAGTAGCTCAGTCAGAAACACACCGCACCCGTGCCTCTAATGTTACACCCTCACGAACCCAACAGCTAGCACAAGACACTTGAACAATTTAGCCATACAACTAAATTGTTTAGCAACATACCGAAATTATTAGAAATTTCGGCAACACCTCCCCTAAAACTAGAACATCCACTCAGCAGACAGAAGATAGCATTTAATAAAACAACAATATAAATTACCCTAAGGTAACCAACCAAGCTCACACAACAACCACACATTAATTACAAGACATGAACTCAATACAATTAGAAGCGGTGAGATGAAATGAAACGATGACGATGTAAAACGTGTTCGTGTCACTACTCCCACCCATGCATGTCGGCTTCAAGGCACCTGCAATTAATAAAAAACAAGCGTGAGTTGAAGACTCAGCAAAGTACATAAAGCATGAGTTGTATGAGTCCATTTATACTGATAACTGGCATATGCACAAGGGCATGAACACTCTAATACACACTTACTCAACTGTTTTTATAAGTAATGAAAGATGGAGATTGAATTCAGACATCAGAAGGACCAACAAACTTCAAAAGCAAAGTAGCAGGATCCCGGAAATCTTGAAAGTGGAAGTTCAACGGCAAGACATAGCGTAAAATGCCTCATTGCAACAACAAGAGCATGTTACAAGCAAAGCGCTTATAGCGACTTACCACCAATTTGTATTATCGCAGCACTATCATAAATTAGCATGATTTGTCTATTGAGAAGATAACATACAGTATTCAAGAAAAATCGGAGCCATTAGGAAAATCGTAACCATTAAGAACGAGAAAGCTATTATAACTAGTAACCGGATCTCGATTGAAGAATTATGAGATATCATATCTTGTTGAAACTTATTCCTCGTTGAAAATCATCACAAAACTTGCTAATCCGATGGAGTCCCAACTCCCTTAGATATTACAAACTATCGATGATAGATAAATGATATATCACAAACATGATCGTTCAAGACTTCAGTGCATGCATAGAAATGAATTTCCTAGAGTTTGTATCATCTAGTCACAGAGAGATGCATGTACACATAATGAAGCCTCTATACACTAAGCCCACATTTCATCAAACATCTAGACTACAACAACTCATCCACAACTAACATCTCATCCACAACTAGAATCTCACCTCCACTTACCACAAGATGGGAGAGGCAGGATGAGGTACCGGCTGTGGGGGAGGGACGGCTGGAGGTTGCGCCGAGCCTGGAGGAGCCGGAGGTAGCACCGCCGGCTAGGGAGGAAGACCGGGGCGGCGATCGGCCGGACTGCTGCAGGGGAGGCAGGGCGACACCGGCCAGCCAGGGTCTGTGGCGTCGGCCGGGGGAGGGCAGAGAGCTCACCGGCCCGAGGCGGACAGGAGGGAGCCTGGGGAAGGCGGAGGCCGCACGGCAGGGGACAGGGGCGCCTGCACAGGGGGCTGGGGAGGAGGCCGCGCTCGGGGAAGAGGAGCCAGGGGGAGACCGGCGCCGCTCGGGGGAAGAAGAGCCAGAAGGAGGCCGGCGCCACTCGGGGGAAGAAAAGAGGAGGCCAGCGCCGCTCGGGGGGGAAAAGAGGAGGACAGGGGGCGCTGGAATTGGAAGCTGGAGAGAGCCAGCCAGCCAGGGTAGGGGAGCTAGGGTTAAGGAGGATCCCTCCCCTTCAATTGGGCCAAAACGAGCCACAAGGCCCAACAACACCACCTAAGGCCCTAAAACTTACTTTTCCAAGCGGCACTACAGCTTTTAATTAAAATTATTTTTCCAAGCGGTATGACAGCTTATATAACTTACTTTTCCAAGCGGCACTACAGCTTTTAATTAAAATTCTTTTCCAAGCGGTATGACAGCTTATATAACTTATTTTTCCAAGCGGTACTACAGCTTTTAATTAAAATTCTTTTGCCAAGCGGTACGTCAGCTTTTAATTATTATTTTTTGAAGTAGTAATACCGCTTGCATCAATGGACCATCCTGTAGTGATTACTTAATCTCTATTACTTCTAATTACGAGTTGGTGGTGGTGGTCCGTTCTCCCCTCCCCACCGGATATACCCACGAAACCGTCATTTTCCTGATCTTGTATGCATTGGTGAACGGAGAAAATTTTAATTCAGTTGGATATTGAAAGTGCATCTAGGCCCTATAAGGATTTTGGTGAATAATGACAATAGGATTAATGGACTAATGAGATTTGTAAGCTTTGTGAACAGAATGTTCTCCAATGATAAATCCAAGAGAAAAGGAGCACCCTCAAAATCAAGGAGAAAAAGATGGCTTTTAGACTTGATATCATGCGTCTATATTATCTTTCTATTGAGTCTAAGGACAGCCGTAATATAAAGAGGGATTTGACAAGAAATAGTTATGGTATGATTCTATGTGCTCACTGATGGATCTTAGTCGTTAAAAGTGTCAAAAATTTTAAGTCTTAGAAGCATTTTACCTAATTATGTTCGGAATATCCGAGGTTCAACTCGGAATGTTCGAGCAGACCCCCTCTATCTAAACCAGAAAATTTTCCCCTCAGGCTAAGTCCTATTCGGACTATTTGAAGTTTCATTCGGAGTATCCGAATACTTTAGACTGTCTAAATAAATCTTTGGACTATCCGAGCTGGGTCTCTCTATCTCAGCTAATCTTGACCTATTCGGAGTGTCCGAACATAAGTTCGGACTATCCGGGCTTATTCGGATCTGAGCTAAAATGGCTAGTTTTAGAAGCCATATATATACCCATCTCCTCCCACCTACCAGCAACAACTCTCACTCAAAAATCATTTATTGCTCTTTGCTCTTCCTCCTTGAGCCCTAGCTTCTCTCCTCTTGAGCTTTGAGTTTAGATCCATTAGAGAGAGAAAGAAGCAAGATTTGAGAGCTTGCTAAGATCCATCTTGAGCACCGGATTTCATCCTCTTGCGGATTTCTCGCCGATCTATTACTCTTGGAAGTTAAGGACTCCAAGACGGCTAGAAGTTGCCGGTGAGCTCTCAATCTTTGTGTGTGAGCCTCCGGAAGTTTGTGAAGATTGAATCCACCTCTGATAGAAAGGATTAAAGAAAGTGAAATCAGTGAGTGCTTCATGCAACACCGTGAGGATTAGGGTTGAAAGAGACCCTGGCTTAATCCCGCCTCAACGGAGACGTAGGATCTCCTCAAGGATTTGAACTTCGGGATAAAATCTTTTAGTCTTCGTCTTCGATTGTTGGATTTCATCTTCACCCTTGTTGTGGTTGATTCAAGTCTTGGTGATTCAAGTGGTGATTTGCTTTATGTAAAAGATATTGTTGGTTATTCATCTCCTACAGGTATTCTAGGCTAACTAACTCTATTTGGTGCAAGTGATATTCTCTAACTAGCCTAGATTTACTTTTTGCATATTTTGTTCTGAAACACTCGGACTATCCGAATAAAACATCGGACTATCCGAACCACTCGGACAATCCATAGTCTGACTCGGACAGTCCGAATATATTGTTTCCGCTGAAGTATAGTTTAAACTTTTGTAACGCCTATTTACCCCCCCCCTCTAGGCGACATCCCAATCCCTTCAGATGGATGCATGCGTGATCTGCGTCGTATCAAACTCTTATCTCAATCAGCCGATTCTATTTCTAAATACTACACGGCCGATTCTTTTTCTATATACTGCATGCATATAGCTTCTGAGTTACCATGTACCTTTGAGTTGCCATATACATCCTTTCCATTAAATATGTACTTGCATGTGTAGATAAGATCATCTTTTCTTTTTATCTAATCACGTATAGGCTTGATTTTGGTCTACTAGCAGCATACACACGGCCATGCATGGCACGACTAGATAAGTTTGTTATCTCTATCTCTACTAATTCTAATTGGAAATTGGTGGTGGTATGTCCGTTCTTCACTCTTACCCCAACACATGTGTGCACCCGCATGGCTGAGTGGAAAGCGGGTAGTGGCCACCCCGATAGATTGGATTGGATCATCCCGATGTGAGAGGTAAATGAATATGCATGACTCATTTATTGCTTTTCTTTCTCCCATTGATGTGGCATTTGAAAAGCGACTATTGCTCCCAGTACTGCTTTTCGGATTGGATTAATTGATTCCCTTCCAAAGGAAGCAGAGCTCTGATTCATAGAGTTGGGTCTCTTCTCACCTTTTTCCCTTTTGTTGCCTTTTTTATTCGATGATTTCTTAATCTGGATTCCATAGATATCTTCTCGGTTGTTGAATCTATGTAACCCCACCGCTTCTTGCCTCTCCTGCAGATGTGTTGAGCTTATCTGTTGAGCGGAAGTAATAGGTAACCTTCCTGATCTCGTCGATGCAGCGCAGGTCGTCGGTGGTGTGTGGCGAGATAGGCTGGCGACGCTACTGGAGCTCGCCGCGGTGGATGATGTCAATAGGTTGAGGGAGGCACTCGCGGCGGGTGGCGAAGAGGTGGTGTAGTTGGCTAATTGGGCAGGGTTATAGTATGGCCAGAGTAAGGTGTATAGTCACATACATCGCTGATGGTGGCAACCACATACGGATAACGCCTACCTCTTCAACACCTTTGCGTCAGTAGGGCAGCAGGTGATGCCTCTCTCGGTCGATTGATCAATCTCGAATTATGGTGTTACAAATTTACAATCCCAAATGTTGTGATGTTATTATTTAAATTTATGAAATTAAAGATAATTTTAAGCTCGAGTTTGTAACAAGGTGCTTTGAATTTGTATGCTTTGATGAATTGATTTAAACATTTAACCATTGCATATTCAGAGTGAAACTTCATTATTTAGATAAGGTTAATACTCTTTGCAAATAAATTTTTATCACAAATTGAGTTTCCGTTGCAACGCACAGGTACATGGCTAGTATTTAATAAATTCAAATAAAATCTAGAAAAATCTAATAAATTCAGATAATTCATAAAATGCATATTAAATCAAATAAGTAAAAAAATTGGGATGTTACGTATCCCTGTAGATCAGATCGAATGATCGCGACAAGTAGATATCTCAGAAACGTGCCCATTTTCTTTGTACCTATCTCACGTACATGTGCTACGTAGGCAGCCATTCATTCCACAAGACAAGACGACCAAGAGCTGCAGCAATGGAAGGCCGCCTCCTTGCGATTCTCCTCCTGATCCTTGGGCTCATCCTCCACCTCGCTGGGTCCAGCCCTCCGCCGGAGCCGGTCGCCTGCACCCGCGGCACGTCCGACTGCACCGTCACCAACGCCTACGGCTCCTTCCCGGACCGCACCATCTGCCGCGCCGCCAACGTCACCTACCCGCGCACCGAGCAGGAGCTCCTCGCGGCCGTGGCTGCCGCGGCCGCGGCTAAGCGCAAGGTGAAGGTCGCCACTAAGCACTCACACAGCTTCCCCAAGCTGGCGTGCCCCGGCGGCCGCGACGGCACGATCATAAGCACCATGCGGCTCAACCGGACGGTGAGTGTCGACGCCGTCAAGCGGCTCATGACAGTGGAGAGCGGAATGGTCCTCAGGGACCTGATCCAGGCCGCCGGTGCCGCGGGGCTCTCCCTGCCGCACTCGCCGTACTGGTACGGCCTCACGATCGGGGGGCTCCTGGCCACCGGCGCGCACGGGAGCTCGCTGTGGGGCAAAGGGAGCGCCGTGCACGAGTACGTGGTCGGGCTGAGAATCGTGACGCCGGCGCCGGCTAGCCAGGGGTTCGCCGTGGTGAGGGAGCTCGTCGCCGACCACCCAGATCTGGACGCGGCCAAGGTCTCCCTCGGCGTCCTCGGCGTCATCTCTCAGGTGCGTGCGGAGATGTAACGTACGAGCTCCAAAAATGCATAAGCACTTCGGACTCGTTGGTCGAGGCGGCTGTACTTGTATTGGATCCGTCCATCCATGATCCATCGATCCACGCACGCACATATGTACTGTGAAAATATTAACGGCACCGTGCATGTACATGCCAATTAACCAGGCTTATTTATGGAGTGGAACCTAATACTTTGACACATGAAAAGAGTTTCTGAATCGACACCAAGATTGGATCACAAAGGTGTTTCTCTTGCATGCATATGCATGCTTAATAACTCATCGTTTTGTGCCGTGTTCATGCGTGCCTGTGTGCAGGTTACTCTGTCCTTGGAGCCGCTGTTCAAGCGGTCGGTGACGTTCGTGACGCGCGACGACGCGGACTTGGCGGAACAGGTGGCCGTGTGGGGCGGCCTCCACGAGTTCGGCGACATGAAGTGGCTGCCGCGGCAGGGCAAGGTCATCTACCGCGAGGACGACCGTGTCGACGTCTCGTCGCCGGGCATTGGCCTCAACAACAACCTCGCCTTCCGGGCGAACCCGACGCTCGGGCTCATCACCGCCAGAGCCGCTGGTTACTTATATTTTTGCATGTAATTCGATCGATGTGCAATTGTGTGTACCATTGCGTGTTGTATACTGAACGTATTAATTGATCAATGTGCAGAGGAGCGGCTGGAGGAGAACGGCACCGACATCGCCCGGTGCCTGGCGGCGCGGGTGCCGGCGGCGAATATCGAGCTGCAGGCGTACGGCTTCACCAACGACGGAGTCGTCTTCACAGGGTACCCGGTGGTGGGGTTCCAGCACCGCATCCAGGCATCCGGCATGTGCATCAACAGCCCGGAAGACGGACTCGTCTCCTCCTGCGTGTTTGACCCCCGTATCCGGGGACCCTTCTTCTACAACTCCGGCTTCAGCGTCGCGCTCTCCAAAGCGCCGGCGTTCGTCGCCGACTTGCAGCGGCTCCGGGACCTCAACCCGCGCTCCTTCTGCAGTCTCGACGCCAAGAGGGGCATGCTCCTCCGCTACGTTAAGGCGTCCTCCGCATATCTCGGCAAGGCAGAGGACTCGGTCGACTTCGACCTCATCCACTTCCGGAGCTACACTGAAGGCGCGCCGCGCGCGCACTCTGACGTGATCGACGAGCTCGAGCAGATGGCGCTGCGCAATTACGGCGCCGTCCCGCACTGGGGCAAGAACCGCAACTTCGCCTTCGATGGCGCCATCAGCAGGTACCCGAAGGCGGGCGACTTCCTGAAGGTGAAGGACAGCTACGACCCCGACGAGATCTTCTCAAGCGATTGGAGCGACCAGGTACTCGGCATCAACGGCAGCCCGATCATCGTCAAGAAGGGCTGCGCCATCGAAGGTCTCTGTGTCTGCTCGGACGACTCGCACTGCGCGCCGGAGCTGGGCTACTTCTGCCGGCCGGGGAAGGTGTACAAGGAGGCGAGGGTTTGCTCATTCCGAGCTGCTGCCGGCGCGGATGTGCCCGTTGACCTCCGGGATGAACTGTGATGCATGAATAGTAGCTAGAGAAATGCTTCTATAGTTCTATGCTTTCCCTCATAATATAAGGTACATAAATCTTGATACAAGCAAAAGGTAAGTTATCATCATCTACTTTTCATTTAAATTTTAATATTTATGTAACTTTTAAAAAGAATAGTGTAGAAGCGCCACTCTATCGATCGGTAACCGAAGTTGCATGAGTTAGGTTGACAGATACAAAACGAGACATGCTTAATTTTTTGTGATTGGTTGATACTACTTGAAAGTTTGGCAATTACGCCCTCCCAATCATAGATACATGTTGCTTTAGATATATTTGTAGTCAAACATTGAAAACTTTAACTATCAATATCTTTTTAAACATTTAAATTGGATACATGGAAATTATATATGTAGATTTGTCCCAAAAAGCAATTTCATAATATTATGATTTTCTAGGTTTTACAAATATATTACAATAGAAATTAATAGTTAAAGTTATGTATTGGAGACCATATTTGCAATCGGATAGAGCATTTGGATCGGAAGCAATTGAATGGCAGGTGTTGTGCACGGTATAATTTTTAGGTTTCCTTCTAGTTACAATGAAGCTTCTTGGTTAGACTTGAGGACTGGTATGGTGAATTGGTGACGCATGGTCTGGTCAAAGATTTTACAGTTCTAACATATGGTGGTTAGTGAGTAGCTAGTGACTCACTAGTTTATGCATGTATGGTTGAAAATGACCGATGTTTATCTTTTATTTTCTACATCATGTAGGGCAACTTGACAGCAACAGGCAAACCAACTTATCGTGTTTAATTTGCTATTGAACTGCCCTCGAACGATTAAATTGGTGACGCATGGTCTGGTCAAAGATTTTACGTACAGTTCTAATATATGGTGGTTAGTGAGTAGCTAGTGACTCACTAGTTTATGCATGTATGGTTGAAAATGACAGATGTTTGTCCTTTATTTTTTACATCATCACTACTACAGACTGCTTTATTCGCGACCCTCCATCACTGTCGGGTAGGCCCGACCCAGCAGTGATAATATTATCACTGCCGGTTCTAATTTCAACCGGCAGTGATAAGAATAGTATAATTTTCCCGCACGCATGGAGGCAATATCATTGCCGGGTTTAGAGAAACCCAGCAGTGATAATAAAATATCAGTGCCGGTTTATATAAAAAAATCGGTAGTGATTTATCATTGCCGGTTTTTGTTTTTAACCGGCGGTGATAAGACCATTTTCACTGCCAGTTTTACTCTAGAACCGGCAGTGATATTACTGTTCTCCAAAATTAGTTAAGATACAGAACATATCAAAGCATAATTAGTTAAAAAATAGAACATATTAAACACAAAACATTTTTAGTCTAGAATTACATATTTAGTCCTAATTTTATATACAAAATATAACGGGCCAACGACTTTTAACCGTTTGAAACCCAAAATGGCGCAAACTATATCCAAAAGTCGTCGTCATCCGCCTCCTCCTCCTCGTCGCCGGAGCTACTGCCGGATGACCGATCGGAGTTGCGGCGGTGCTCCTCCTTCTCCTCCGAATCCGATTCGGTGGCGGAGTTGGTCTTGCCCCAACGCCGAAGGAGATCGCCGCAGCCACTGTCGTCGTCGCCCTCCTCCTCCTCCTCTGCCTCCTCTTGCTCCTCCTCCGCCACCTCCTCCTCCTCCTTCTCCTCCTTCTTCTCTGGGGGGGGCATTCCTGCAGCAATGGTGGATTGTGAGGAGC
This sequence comes from Guadua angustifolia, assembly GCA_036346375.1. Classification (NCBI taxonomy): domain Eukaryota; kingdom Viridiplantae; phylum Streptophyta; class Magnoliopsida; order Poales; family Poaceae; genus Guadua; species Guadua angustifolia. The sequence goes on along the minus strand of CM070519.1, from coordinate 5,592,774 downwards.
ACCCTCCATTATATAGAGGAGGAATGGGAAGCCCAATAGTTGCCAAAATGGGGAAGCACAAGTTGGCAGAGGAATGGGGAAGAGCCGGTTTTGGCGGCGGGAGTTGGAATTATATTATCCTGGTTCTAACTTAAACCAGCGGTGATAATATAAACCGTAGATAATATTACCGCCGGTTTTAAATGTGATAAGAACAAGATATGTATAATCGCATCGATAAAGTCATTTGGGCGGAACGACTCAATATCACTGCTGGGTTTAGATAGAGAACCGGCAGTGAAAGTATTAGTGTCGGTTCAACAGTGTAACCAGCAGTGATAAAGTGAATTGCGTGGGAAACGGCAGCCATATATATTACTGCCGGTTCAAGAGAATAAACCGGCAGTGATAATATGGCACTATATATACCCTGGCTCCGTTCCCCAAGCTATCCAGAACAGAGAGGAGCTCTGTTCTTGCTCGATTGGGGTGGAGAGGGGGCGAATTTTTGCTCTCAAATTTGGTGTAATTTGTCGTTTCTAACTTTTGATCTAAGGTTCGTATATTGTTTAGTTAGATATTACGTTCTATATTGTTGTAGGTTGTGATCAAAATTATTGATTGCCTAGTCAACACAATTAGATTTGTAATCTGGAGTTTAGATTTGAAATTACCAACTTTTATATGTATAGTGATTGCATTTAATACGTTGATTGAATTTAAATTTGGTAGCACTTCATAATTAACTATTGTTTAATCTAAATACTTAAAATTGTTTCTTTATTTCGTGTATGTTAATTTAATACTTCTGTAAGTAATGTAAATTTACTAGACGGACCATTATATATAACTAATAGCAATTATTTAATTGAATTTACAATCGAGATTTGGATATAGATTTATATATAACTAATAGCAACCACGTACTAGGCCAAATGTTCATCGATAACCATGAAGGTCGGATTGTAACTTAGTTGTATAATTGAAGATATGCTTTATTTTGTATGAAGGTCAAGCTTCAATTTGTAATATAAACATTTTGTACGAAGGACATGCTTCAATTTGTAATGTATGGAGTATTGATTATTATAATCATCCAGAAAAAGTAAATGTCCAATGGATGAAAAGGTATATAATTGATGTAAAAAGGCCATGCATAAAAGAATTATGTTCCTCATCCAATACTCCTTGATAAAATAGTACTGAAATGAGAGAAGAGGAGACAATAGTACTCAAATTTGTTGGACGGACCATTATATATAACTAATAGCAATTATTTAATTGGTTTTACAATCGAGATTTGGATATAGATTTATAAGTAATGAAAATTTCTAGATTAATTAGCACTACATAACAAATTAAATGTATAAAACAATTTGTGAGCACTTATTGATTTACTGAGATTTTATTTGTTGTAAATGTTTGTAGATGGATCGAAAATGGATGTATGAAGCGGATCGTCGCGATAGAGAGTACTTTAACGGTGTGACTAGTTTTCTGAGCACGGCTGCGGCGTACAAGTCAAATAAGCTGATGGACTATATTTGTTGCCCGTTCATCGATTGCAAGAATGAGAAGCAATTTTCAAACCTTGAGGCGATCCATGCACACTTGCTTTGAAGGGGTTTCAAGCCTGCCTATACCTGTTGGACCGAGCATGGTGAAGATGAGATTGTGCGTGAAGGGCATCTGATTGATGATGATGAAGACAACGACTTGACCGCGGTGGAAAATACGTTAAATCGACACCCATGAAGAGACATTCATCGATAACCATGAAGATGATCTAGAATAGATGTTGCATGATGGGGAGGAGGACCTCACGAGTGAAAGGGATTTTCGAAGTTTGGTATGGTAGAGGATTCTACAACACCCTTGTACCCAGGCTGCAAAGAGGAGTTCAAAAAGCTGCATGTTGTGCTTACGCTGCTGCAATTGAAGACAAGCAATGGTTGGTCCGACAAGAGTTTCACAGAGCTGTTAGGTTTCTTCAGAGATGTCCTTCAGAGGGTAACGTGTTGCCCGCAACCACGCACTGTGCCAAGCAGTTGTTTGCCGTTGGGATGGAAGTGCGAAAATACACGCATACCCAAACGATTGCATATTGTATCACAATGAGTTTGCAAATTTGGATGCATGTCCCGTTTGCAAGGCATCTCGGTATAAGTGCGGCGATGATGATATCGAGGGGCAGTGTAAGAAGAAAAGACCTCCGACCAAGGTGGTGTGGTATTTCCCTATAATCTCCCGTTTGAAGCGTCTGTTTGCGAACAAAATGCACGCTCAATTGCTGTGATGGCACGCCGAGGAGCGTAAAAAGGATGGAATGCTTAGACACCCTACTGACTCCGCTCAGTGGAGGAATATCGATAGAAAATACAAGAAACACTTTGCACATGATATGAGGAATATAAGGTTCGGACTCAGTACGGATGGGATGAATCCTTTCGGCAACATGAGTAGTCGTCATAGCACTTGGGCGGTGACTTTATGTATGTACAACCTTCCTCCTTGGCTTTGCATGAAGCGGAAGTACATTATGATGCCGTTACTGATCCAAGGGCCGAGGCAACCTAGCAACGATATTGATTTGTTCCTCAAACCACTGGTTGAAGATCTTCTGGTATTGTGGAACGACGGTGTACGGGTATAGGATGAGTACAAAAGAGAGAACTTCATGCTACGGGCGTTGTTGTTCGTAACCATCAATGATTACCTTACTCTTGGCAATCTTTCGGGCCAGACTATAAAAGGATTCAATGGATGCATGCATTGCATGGGTGATACAGGGAGCCGGTGGCTGAAATACTGTCGAAAAATGTGTTACATGCGGCATCGTAGGTTCCTTCGCAAGGACCACCCGTATCGCAACAACAAGAGAGCTTTTGACGATACAAAGGAGACTGCTTTAGCTTCGAAACATCGCAACGGCAAGGAGATGTTTGCGGCCGTAAAGGATATTAAAATTATACATGGAAAGGGAGCTGGAAGTACATCAGTTCCGAGTTCCGGTGATACAGCTCCTTTGTGGAAAAAGAGATCAGTATTTATGGACCTACCTTATTGGCAGTACCTGGATGTTCGACATGCTATCGATGTCATGCATATAGAAAAGAACGTGTGTGACAGCTTGCTTAGTATTTTACTAGACATACCTGGCAAAACAAAAGATACACTCAAGGCACGGATGGACCTGAAAGATATGAAACTCAGGAAGGAGCTGCATCATGAAGACCTAGGTCAAGGAAAAAAGTACCTTCCCGTAGCTTTCTACACTTTAAGCAAGATTGAGAAAATTAGCGTGTGTGAGTGCTTGCACGGAGTCAAAGTTCCATCCGGTTATTCTGCCAACATAAAGAGGTTAGTCTCAATGAAAGACTTGAAATTAGTTGGTATGAAGTCTCATGATTGCCACGTGATGATGACACAGATGCTTTCTGTAGCAATTAGGGGTGTTCTGCCAAAGAAAGTGCGAGACCCAATTATAAAGTTGTGTTCATTCTTCAACGCGATTTCACAGAAGGTCATCGACCCGTTGAAACTGGATAAGCTGCGAGAAGACGTGATCCACACTCTATGCGGCTTGAGATGTGCTTCCTCCATCCTTCTTCGATATTATAGTCCATCTCATTGTTCATATTGTGAAAGAGATATAGTTTCTTGGCCTGTGTTTCTACATCGATGTACCCTTCGAGAGGTTCATGGGGTTGTGAAGAAATATGTTCGTAATCGACATCGGGCGGAAGGGTGCATTGCCGAAGGTTGGGGAACCGAGGAGTCATCGAGTTCTGCATCGATTACATGGATCTCAAACCGATTCACTACTACAGAACTAACCTTTGCTACCGGGCCATCAAGACGGTTGAGTACGAACCGGATCGATAGTTAGAACGATCCTCGCTCAACGGCTCTGAGGCTGCGGGGAGATCAAGACGGTTCAAGACACCAACCGCATCGATGGTCTAACTATCGATGCGGTTAGGTAACGAACCGATACTATTTAGCGAGAGCTCACTAGTACCGGTTCGTGACATGAACCGGTAATGATGTGAGACCATCAGTACCGGTTGGTGCCTTCAACCGGTACTAAGTCACAATTTAAACTTCTTCCTCCTACCGCTCTCTAGCAGACCAAGATCATTTCAGTGCGCGACAAGAACAGTGGAGCTTCAGCCAAGAGCTTCAAGGGAGGGGAGGTGCTGCCTAAATTTTAAAATTTTGGTCATTTTACTCGCAACCAAGGTAACTAAGGTTAGTAACATCATTCGTCACTTCATTTGGTGTTAAATGGATCCTCTTTTTTGCTTGAATTATGAATTTTTTTTATCTTTTCCCCTGATTGATGAAAAATTATGAATGTAGAGATCTAGCTTGATCTTTTCAAATAGGATACAAAAACTTTTTGTGTAAGCTTAGAATTTGCTTGGATTCTAATGTAGCTCGCATTTAATGTATGGATCTAGCTTAAATTTAAGTTTTAGTTCCATCGATTGATGAAGGATGAGATTTGGTTGCACGTAGTTGGGGGGAGAATGGTGCATGAAAATCATGGAGTTTGGGATCTTGAAATGGCGATAGTTATGTGGAAAATTTTAAACTTAGAAAAATTACTTCTAGTATAATTTTGGTTTTAATTTCCATCAGCAAATTATTTTTGAAAACATCATTAATTAAGTGCTAGAGATTTTAAAAAAATAAAAATAAATGATTGAATAATAATTTGGAAATTTTTAGGGTTTTACAATTTCAACAGAATTTGCAAACAAAGCTTTCATGAATTTTGTTCAGAATTTTGAATCTAGACTCTGATCGACCAATTCTTTTTGTAGGTTGCAAAAACTTGTTGTGTGAGTTTAGATTTTGCTTGGATTATTATTTAGCTCGGATTGAAGGTGTGGATCTAGCTAATAATTAGGTTTTGGTTCAACAATTCATTATCGGAAAATGAGCTAACAGTTATCTTGATGTAACATAATGTAGATGTACCGGCGATGGATGTACATGGACCGACGCTCCCCGAAGTTCTTGCAGGGTTTGCAAGATTTTCTTCGTGCGGCCGATGCACACACGACGTCAGGCTACATATGTTGTCCATGAATAGACTGCAAGAATGAGAAGGAGTGGCCAAAATCCAGCCACCTTCACTTTCATTTGCTCACAAGAGGTTTCATGTCAAACTATACCTGTTGGACCAAGCACGGTGAAGAAGAGATTATACAGGAAGACGGTGAAGAAGAAAAGGCGGACAACAAAATCCCGGACACTGGTCAACACGGTTCTTTCGAAGATACATTGGGGGAGTTTGGTGATGATGACCTAGACCAGATGCTGCGTGATGGAGAGGGAGAATACATCGATGAAAGACATTACGAAAAGTTCCAGCGGCTATGGGAGGACCACGGAACACTGTTGTACCCAAACTATCGACAGGGCCATAAAAAGTTGCGTACCACACTAGAACCGATGCAATGGAAGGCGACCAATGGATTGTCTGATAAGGGATTCGACGAGTTGTTATGCCTCATAAAGAAGTTACTTCCAGAGGGGAACACACTTTGCCGAAACTACGACGATGCCAAACAAGTTATCCGCCTTTGGGGTTGGAGGTCTGAAGATACATGCATGTCATAATGATTGTATCCTTTATCGCAATGAGTATGAGGATTCAGAAGCTTGTTCGATGTGCAAAACTTCGCGGTATAAGACCAGGCATGATGACCCAAGTGAGGTAGAGGGGCAGCGTAAGAAGAAGAGACCTCCTGCTAATGTGGTGTGGTATTTCCCTGTAATCCCCCAGTTGAAGCGTTTATTTGCGAACAAAGCGCATGCCCAGATGATGCGCTGGCACAAGGAAGACCGTAAGGACGATAGAAGGCTAAGGCACCTTGCTGATGGCTCCCAGTGGAGGAAAGTCGATAGAACATACCCGGACTTTGCTGAGAATGCAAGGAACATAAGGTTTGGATTGAGTACGGATGGGATGAACCCGTTCGGTGATATGAGCGGCGATCCTGAGACTTGGCCCGTGACTCTATGTATCTACAACCTTCCTCCTTGGCCGTGTATGAAGCGAAGTACATTATGATGCCATTGCTTATCCAAGGCCGAAGCAACACAGAAACGACATTGATGTGTACCTCAAACCGTTGGTTGAAGATCTGTTAACATTGTGGAACGATGGTGTACGTGTATGGGATGAGTACAAAGAGAGCACTTCACTCTATGTTCATTGCTATTCGTAACCATCAACGAGTGGCCAGCACTTGGTAACCTATCGGGCCTATCTATCAAAGGATATAAAGCCCGCATCCACCGCTTAGAGGATACGGACAGCAAGTACCTAAAAACTCTCGAAAGGTTGTGTACATGGGCCACCGTAGGTTCCTCCATATGAAGGACCCGTTCACGGAGGAAGGGTGAGAATTTTGATGGGACGAGAAGAAAACGTAGAAGCCCATGCATCGCGATGGGACGCTTGTATTTTCTTTGGTAAAGGATCTAAAAGTAGTATTTGGAAAAGGTCCCGTAGCAAACTGTCCCGGTGAACAAGGTCACACGAAGGCCATTTGGAAGAAGAAGTCAATATTTTGGGACTTACCTTCTTGGAAAGACTTAGAGGTCCGCCACTCACTGGACTTCATGCATATCACAAAGAATGTCTGCGTGAACCTGCTAGGTTTTCTAGATATATACGGTAAGTCAAAAGATACACTTCAAGTACGAAAGGACCTATAGCTATTGGGACTCAGGAATGACCTACATCCAAAAAAAGAGAGAAAGGACAACATTACCTCCACCGTGAGCTACACTCGAGCAAGGAAGAGAAAAAACATGATTAAGTTCTTGAGCAATTGTGAAGGTCCTTCCGGATACTCCTCGAACATAAGGAGACTCATAAACATGAAAGAGAATAAAATCGTACATAAAATCCCATGATTGTCATGTGTTGATGACCTGATTGCTCCATGGCGGTGCGAGGTATTCTCGCAGATTAGGTACGAGGACAATTATAAAGCTGTGTTCGTTCTTCAACGCGGTGTCGCAGAAGGTCATCGAGCCGAATAAGATATCTAATCTGCATGATGACATGGTCAATAGTCTAGTTAGCCTTGAGATGATCTTCCCTCCATCCTTCTTTGATATTATGGTCCATCTCATGGTCCACATTGTTAAAGAGATAGAAATTCTCGGAACTATGTTCCTCCACAATATGTTCCCTTTCGAGAGGTACATGGGTATTCTAAAGAAGTATGTTCGTAACCGGTCTCGCCCAAAAGGCTGCATTGCGCAGGGTGTCAGCACAGAGGAGGTGATCGAGTTTTGTGTTAGTTACATTGATGATCTAAATCCGATTGGCGTCCCTGTATCCGCCATGAGGGGAGGCTACGGGGAAAAGGGACTTTAGGGAGAAAAGAATCCTATAGTGACGATCTACTTGCATTTAAACAAGCACATTTCACGGTATTGAAACAAGCAACTGTAGTGGCTCCGTATATCTATGATCATGAGATGAGTCTATGCGCCCAATACCCAGTTGAGCAAATGGATCATTTCGGCAGTTGGTTACAAAAGCAACTGTTGGGCAACCAGACAGACGATGAACAATTGAAACTCTTGGCTCGAGGACCGTCCACAACAATCATATCATTCCAAGGGTATGAGATAAATGGGTACACATTTTACACGACAACCCAGGATAGCAAGAGCACCAACCAAAACAGTGGCGTCCGTATAGATGCCTTGGACAAAAATGGAAAGATGGACACCTACTATGGTTTCATAGAGGAGATCTGGGAGCCGAGTAAGGGCCATTAAAAGTCCCTCTGTTTGATGCCAATGGGTTAAACCGGCAATTTGTGGATATCGATAAGTACGGTATGACAACTGTGGACCTCAAGCAAGTAGCCTATAGGGACGAACCGTTCGTGCTCGCTAATGATGTGACACAGGTATTCTATGTGATGGACATGAACATCAAACCGAAAAAGTAGAAGGAGAAGACTAGCAGTAGCGATCAGCCAAGGCGCCACGTGGTTCTTTCAAGTAAAAGAAGGATTGTCGGAGTTAAGGGTGTCACGGACGAAGAAGAGTATAATCAGTTTGACGAGCTGCCTCCTTTCACGGTGGACATAGACATTAGTGTCCTGAATGATACAGAGGAATCTCCCTACGTACGCCGCGATCATAACGAAGGATCACTTGTAAAAGCAAAGTATGTTAGCAAATAAGGATTGCTTTGCTTTCTTTTGGTGTAATAGACTACTAACATACTAGTTTCTCATTCCTCTAGTGGTTTTCTGTTGCTCGTATTTTACGTTCAAATTGTACTAATATTTGACTAACAATATTGTTCAAAGTCCTCTGTACTAATATAACAAGGTGACAATTTGCAATGGAATTATAAGAGTGCAAAAATTACTTTATTTCGACAATCTTAAAAAAAGGCTAATTGAATCTAAAGTGGTAAAAGCATTTTTAAAAATTATTTAATGAAACAATAGTTAAATAATAGATAAAAAAAGAAATCTTAAAAAAGGCTAAATGAATCTAAAGTGGTAAAAGCATTTTTAAAACTTATTTAATGAAACAATAGTTAAACAAGACAATTAAAAAAAAAGAAATCTTAAAAAAGCCTAAATGAATCTAAAGTGGTAAAAGCATTTTTAAAAATTATTTAATGAAACAATAGTTAAGTAGTATATTTAAAAAATAAATCTAAAAAAAAGGCTAAATGAATCTAAAGTGGTAAAAGCATTTTTAAAAATTATTTAATGAAACAATAGTTAAACAAGACATTTAAAAAAAGAAATCTTAAAAAAAGGCTAAATGAATCTAAAGTGGTAAAAGCATTTTTAAAAATTATTTAATGAAACAATAGTTAAACAGTACATTTAAAAAAAGAAATCTTAAAAAAAGGCTAAATGAATCTAAAGTGGTAAAATCATTTCTAAAAATTATTTAATGAAACAATAGTTAAACAAGACATTTAAAAAAGAAATCTTAAAAAAGGCTAAATGAATCTAAAGTGGTAAAAGCATTTTTAAAAAATATTTAATGAAACAATAGTTAAACAATAAATAAAAAAAGAAATCTTAAAAAAAAGGCTAAATGAATCTAAAGTGGTAAAAGCATTTTAAATTTTTTAATGAAACAATAGTTAAACAGTACATTAAAAAAAGAAATCTTAAAAAAAAGCTAAATGAATCTAAAGTGGTTAAACAGTAAATTAAGAAATAAAAAAAGAAATAAAAAAGAAGGGCTAGGGGGCGCGAGCGGGGCTCGAACCCGAGACCTCACGGCCGGGAGAGCCCGCACTCAAGTGCCTCGCGCTAGCCAAGGGGGAGGAAGATTTCTTATCAAGTAGTAAGGGCGCTAAATTGTTTTGAGTTTTATAAACCCTTCACATCAGTCCCGGTTGGTGTATTCAACCAGGACTGATAGTGCCTAGGGCTCCCTTGCGCTGACCCATCAGTCCCGGTTGGTGTATTCAACAGGATCGATCGAGTTATCATCGATGAGTTGGTTCCAACCGATCGATGTGAGACATCGATCCTGTTGAATACACCAACCGGGACTGATGGTGACCTATAAATCTCTCCCGCTGCCTCCTCTTCCCCAATTTTTGCTACTCCCGCCATTGTTCCCCAATCTCCTCCTCCCGCTCATTTGCAACGACCTCCTCGCCTCCAACGACCCCACCACCGCTGTCCTCATCGCCTCCGACGACCCCACCGCCGCCGCCCTCGCCTCCACGCACGAGCCACTGTCGTCCTCGCCTCCACGCGTGAGCCACTGTCGTCCTCGCCTGCAACGACCCCACCGTGCGCCTCCGACGACCCTGCCGTCGTCCTCCTCGCCTCGGACGACCCTGCCTCCATCTTCCTCACCTACGGTAAAGCCTCCTTCAATCCTTGTATGAGCAAGAACATCTATCCGGGCTTGTGATCTGCCTGGCTTCTCTGGGAGCAGTGGATTCTTGATTCAATTGTAACTTGTGCGATCTTTGGTTCGTGTATATTTACGCATCGCTTGCTAGCTTTCACTCTTTTGGCCGAAGGGTTGCTTCGGAGGTCTTGTGCAGCATCTTTCTGTGATTATACTCGGTTAGAGGCTTGCAAAGGGGCCAGTCGATCTGCGGCTTGGGTACCTTGCATGTGGGGGTTGATTGTTATGTGAGGATTTGGGTTAAGGTTGACAGTTTGTGACAACAAAATTATCTTTCACCTGCTGCAATGCTTGGTTAGATCATTTTGTTGTTGGCTATAACATGTGAATTTGTATTGTATATGATATATTGCTTACTGTCATTAGGTTTTGATGGTCTGATAGCCTCCTGTCAATATTCAGTATCAATTTGTGCTATTGTTTGCCCATACCTTAGTCTGTTTCATTGTCTAGTAAGCTATTTTCCATTGGAATCTGATTTTCTTGTCCGATGAAGTCGGTAGTCTAACTGTAGTCAGATTCTTTTATTAAGCTGCTGAATCTGAATGTCCATATATATATATATATATATATATATATCTAGTTCACTGTTATAGAATGACAAATTGATTAAGTTCTAAAACCGCCAAGTATTGAATCTATCAATTTGTGGTAAGGTTGTCTAAACTTGTCAATATCTTGCCCTAGTGGCAAGGACTGCCTTTTAAGGCAACCCGACATCCGAGAATAACATAAATGATTAATTTGATTTATGCTAGATGTACTGATACTTTGATTTTCATGACTGTACATATTCCTACCCTTGTTTTGGTATCCTGGTGTAGGACCTTATATTTTTCATGCTTCAAAGTTTAAGAATGTGTTTTACTAGCTATTACATTCCATGGTTAAAGCAAGTGTACTTGAAGAAAATTAAAACGAAAAATTAACAGTGTATAATGTGAATTATTCTAATTTCTGGTGAATTTTGAAATTTCTATTTTTATTTATCAGTTTCTATGTATATGTGAGATTTCTATGTATGTGTGAGATTTCTATGTATATGTGAGATTTCTATGTATATGTGAAGTTTGAAATGTATATGTATCATGTCAAATGAATATGTATCATGTGAATTATACTAATTTCGTGAATTTTGAAATTTCTATTTTATTGATCGGTTTCTATGTATATGTGAGATTTCTATGTATGTGTGAGATTTCTATGTATATGTGAAGTTTGAAATGTATATGTATCATGTCAAATGAATATGTATCATGTGAATTATTCTAATTTCTGGTGAATTTTGAAATTTCTATGTATATGTGAAGTTTCTACGTATATGTGAGATTTGTATGTATATGTATAAGTATACTTGTCGATAGTATTTGGCCGACTTACATTAGGAACATCTTCGGCGTCGCCGCCCATCCTCTCTACCGTCTCTTCCCCATCATCTTCCACACCGTTTTAGAGTAGTACCATCAGCTTGACATGAAATGTGATCTATTTTCGTTAATTTTCAGTGTTTCTTCTAGCCTAAGAAACGACGATGGACGATGAAAGATTTCATCAAGAAGAATTTATGAGAAGTTTGATTTCGGGATGTGATGGTCATGAGCGGCGGAACTGACCCGCCCTCATGGTCGCCGAGGCCACCGAGGCCAATGATCTTTGCAGAGCACGATGAGGCGGCGAGGTAACAATCGATCACGTTCATGATTGTCGGTTCCACTATCATGCTAAGCCAACATTCGACCCGCTCATGATTGTACCATGCTTTCAGATCGGTCAACCAGCGAGCAATCACGTCACGAGGTCCAAACAAGAAGAAGAAGGCAAGACATGTTGTCACCGAAGTCGGCGAGGACGGCCGACCTCTTGCACCCTCGGGCGCTTTGGGCGTTCAATTGACATGCGGCGCCCACGTTAGGGACCACGTGGCAATTAGCATAGCAAAATGGGATCAGGTCCCTGAAGATATGAAGAACATGCTTTGGAACGATGTGAAGGAGACATTCACCTTCCCCCAAGGGACCGAAGAGAAGGTGAAGAGTTACACTGTCAAGAAGATGGCGGTCGCATTCCAGACTTATAAAAAGAAGCTAAACACGGAGTATATCAAGAAGAATCGAACGCCCGACTTCAATAAGCACCCAAAGTTGCAAGATCACTAGGATGCATTTGTGAACTACAAGACTTCGGACGAAGGTTAAAGTTTGAATGAGAAGAATAAGTTGAATGCACAGAAGAAGAATTATCACCACCGACTCGGCCTTGGTGGTTACCGCCATGCAATACCAAAATGGGAGAAGAGGGAACAGGACCTGCTAGCGAAGGGTATCACACCCACAACAATGGATTGGCCCGACAGAGCAAAGCATTGGTTCTATGGTCACGGCGGCGGCCTTGATGATAACGGCAATTCGTGTTTGGGGAGGTGCTAAGAGATGTGGCGAGAAGGCTTATGCGATCCATCGAGGAGTCTTCGGGGTAGCTTTGTGCCAAGCAGGAGAACGATGAGCTAACAAGGGCCTTGCAAAATCCGAGCACCACGGACGTACGAGGCGTCGGCGTTGTCCGTGGAAGGTTGGTTTCGCCAGACGCCGAGACCTATAGGAGTCGAGGCGAGGAGCAAGACTCGGCAGACACAACAACTTAGTGCGCTTGAAGAACGCTGAATCAAACACAGGAGAGAATGCAAGAAGAGATCCGAAGAGAGGTGCAGCTAGCCTTGAGCCAACAGCGCGAGACGAGCCAAAAACCTCCAAGTAATCCTAACAACATCAGCCCCTTCGGGCAGTGAAGCAGCTGCGCTTCCGGTGGGCTGCCAGAAGCGGACTTGGACAAGTATCCCGTAGACGACATCAGACAGCGGACACCTTGTGAGCTGCATGTCCAAGCGCGGAACCTTACCTTCAAGGCGGCCGATGGCATGGCTCACCCATTGGAGCCGGGGCAGCTTATCCATGGCCAACAGATACCGTCAGGATACTCCAAGGTCTCGGTTGAGGAGGTCTGCCCAGGGTACGAGGACCTTGACCTCGAAATTCCTGGAGGTGATGGGACTCTGGCTAGAAGAGGCAAGACACAATTTCATCCTATGGCGCAAACGGTACATAATTTTTCGAGATAACATGGACGTGTCCTCTCCGCGAAGAAGCCCGAGAAGAAACCCGTCTCCTCCCAAGAAGGCGTCGACTCCTACACCTCCTCCTCAGCATATAAGCGACAAGAAGCCCGTCTCCTACACCATCTCCTGCGCATATAAGCCCGAAGAAGCCCGTCTCCTCCCAAGAAGGCGCCGACTCCACACCACCTCCCGCGCACATAAGCGCCACAAGCCTGCTCCTCCCAAGAAGGCGCCGACTAAGGAAACAAGCCAGCTCGGCCAAGAGCTCCCAAGAAGATGAGGTCCTCCACCCAATCCAAGAAGCCGGGTCCACTTCAAGGCGCCATATGATATGAAGCGATGAGGAGACTAAGAAGGTAGTAAAAGGCGAGGTAACAAAATTTCTTAGACCCAAGTCACCAGAGAAGAAGGTTCAACACGCATGTAAGAATTTTACAAAGGCTTGATGGCTATTAAAATTTGAAGGATAAAAAGAAATGCCTCGCCAATCAAACTACGCGCACATTGAGTAAGGAATGCCCCAAGAAGAAGATGTCAGCTGAGGGGAAGGGTAAGGAGATGCAACAATTCTTCGATGAAACTGGCCTTAACGCAAATCAAATATTAGGCACGGAAAAGATTGAGTTTGCCCAAGTAAAATGGTTATTTAAAATGGGCGGGTCATTGGTCAGGCATGAGGAGCTGCCCCAGCTAACGACAAAGATGCGGCAATTTCATGAATGGTACTTGGATGCGACCAAGCATGATCTACATTTGTTCGCTGTCAAGTACAAGCAACAAGATTTTTTTCACGGTGAAGGTGAATTTTTTGTTGAATGGGACTATATATGATCTATACCAGACAGACACCCTCAGCGCGTCCTTGATGGGTTGCTGGACTCTGTAAGTGTCTTAATTATTTACAAAAAACTATCGTGCACTTCCTTGTACTATACTAACTTACATGCCTAACTAATTTCTTATGTAGCATGGAGATACAAAGATGTCGAAAGGAACGTATTTTCGACATAGGCTACATGGACCCAGTAGTTATCAACAGGACAACCGTTAGGGACCACCCAAGCAATACAGAGACTAACATATTCAATGCGCTAATGGGTCAAAAATATAAGTCAAAGATATATCTAGCCTACGCATTTGAGTACGTGTTTTCGTACCACCTTGTTCTACTCCTTTTTCATAACACGATGTTAGAACTAATTAGTTATCTACGTTGACATATCTATATATAGTTTTCACTGGATTCTTCTTATGATCGAGCTAGATCGTAGCTCGATCACAATTATGGACTCGCAAAGGAGACCAGTTAAAAAGTATCAAAACTTTATTAGCATGCTCAACTGGTATTAATTCTTGTTCCTTTCATTATCGTACTAGTTCTATTTCCTTCAATTTGAAACAAATTCTAATCATGTACAATTCGTAATCACATGTGTAGTGCATTCACATGGTTCCGTGCTAAAAACGTGGGCGTATTCAAGGAGAAATTTAACATTACAATTGCCTCTCATGTACGTATATCATGATGCTAGCTTTTTAGTTAGTTAACTTAATTTCCTTGCATCCATTTCACGCTTTCAACTTTTTCCACCGCAGATCTTGACTCACCACGGGTAACAATTTATCGGCTACTATGTATCTGATTTATACACACCCAAACCGAGTCGCCAATCGCATGCTAAAAGGCAACAAGGGGTGAGTAAATATAATTACTAGCTTTAATGATGTATAGGTACTCCTTATATCTTGTACAAATTCAAGTCTTGATTAGTTAATGACTTAACGATAGGTGCCTCAATATTTGGCGGAACAAGGTTGAACTCTCGCCGACGCAGTGAGAGCAATCCAAGAACAACTCGTCGACTTTATTTACGATGAGGTCGTAAATCCAAAAGGCGAGTTTCACGAACCAAATTTAAACAGGTGGGGCCCTTCGATAAGGACCGGTGAACTGTCGGGGTCAACATCTACGGCTAGCAAGAGCGATGCGCGTAAAAGATCCCGATGAATAGAAGGAAAAGAAATACTAAAGTTGTAATTAAAGTTGTGTACATATATATTGTAATACATTAGACGATGAGCAGAAGAACAAATATGTGTACATATTTTAATACATTAGATGTAATTAAATTTGTTAATGAATGTTCAGTGATTTAATTATCAGGCAAAGTGCATGATTGATTATCTGTGCTTTTAATTAGTTGTGATTTAACACACACACATATATATAATAGCTCTTTGGAGAAATAGACACACATATATATACAAAACATCGATGCGGTTGTAGAAACTAGCAGAGATCGATGAAACCTCATCGATGCAGGTTGGAGACTCCAACCGGTACTGATGAGGTCCTCAGGGGTTCTCGACGCGCTGCCACGTGTGACTTCGAACCGGTACTAATACTCTATCAGTACC
The DNA here is from genome assembly GCA_036346375.1 of Guadua angustifolia. Lineage (NCBI taxonomy): Eukaryota > Viridiplantae > Streptophyta > Magnoliopsida > Poales > Poaceae > Guadua > Guadua angustifolia. The sequence goes on along the minus strand of CM070519.1, from coordinate 5,577,320 downwards.
GGGTGAGGGAACCGGGAGGCATCAGTCCCGAATAGCCTATACCGGTTCAAAAACCGGTACTAAAGGCTCTTTTGAACCGGTACTAAATGTCCTTTCCGTAGTAGTGATTGGTGTGCTCGTATCTCGCCATGAAGGGAGGCTACAAGGGAAAGGGACACTAGGTCAGAAATTGATCCGTACAAATGATCGTGCTTCATTCACGCAAGCACATTTTACAGTTCTGAACCAATCAGTTGTAGCGGCCCCGTATGTCGACATGCACAAGAACATGCTACGAAGACAAAACCCATGTAAGTCGAGGTTTGGATCATGAGAGAAACACAGACATAACTTTGGAGATTGGTTGCTTAGATACATGATGCATCATAAGAAACGGAGGCGCGGCTAAGGGACCATCATATACAATTTTGACATTTGAAGGATACGACATCAATGGATATACATTTAATACGAGAGCACAAGATAACAAGAGCACCAATCAGAACAGCGGGGTCCGTATAGATGCCTATGACAGCAATGGCAATATGCAGACGTACTACGAATTCATAGAAGAGATTTGGGAGCTTGACTATGGGCCTTTCAAGGTCCCCCTCTTTTGGTGCCAGTGGGTCAGGCTACCTAGGGGCGTGAACATCGACAAGTACGGTATCACTACCATGGACTTCAAACACGTCGGATACAGAGAAGAACCATTTGTACTTGCTAATGCCGTTATACAAATTTTCTTTGTAAGGGATCCAGCTGACAAGGAACACCATGTGGTTCTTCAATCAAAAAGAAGGATTATGGGAGTTGAGAATGTAGTCGACGAGGAAGACTATAACCAGTTTGATGAGCTTCCTCCTTTCGGTGAGAACATCGACCTAGGTCTCATGGAAGACATAGAGGAAGCTACATACATACGCCGCGATCATAACGAAGGTCGGATTGTAACTTAGTTGTGTAATTAAGGATATGCTTTATTTTGTATGAAGGTCAAGATTCAATTTGTGATATAAACATTTTGTACGAAGGACATTCTTCAATTTGAAATGTATGGAGTATTGATTATTATAATCATTCAGAAATAGTAAACGTCCAATGGATGAAGATGAGATAGTAAGAGCAAGTTTTTATTGATTATTCCTAATTAACTGAAATTTTAAATAAAACAAAAAAGGAAAATTACAATTTCATTTCCATACGACTTCCAAAGTTCATCCATAAAATTTAGTTTTTGTATGAAGTCCAAAGCAAAATCTTGGATTAGCTGAAATTTGAAATAAAATTCCAATGTTTGTATTTGGGGTTTTTTTACAAATAAATAAAACAGGTGTGCCAATTTTCCTTGCCGTGGCAGCATTTGCCACCACGCCACTTATGCCACAATAGCAGTTGGGTGGCGAGGAACATCGATCTTTGGTTGACAAGCGAGCAGTACACTAATAAAACACATGGAATATCACGGGCACTACTATGGAAACATCACTGCCGGTTCATAAATGACCCGACAGTAATAGTTATATATCACTGCACTAAAAATACATTATCATTGCCGGTTCATTTTTAAGAACCGGTAGTGATAATGCATTTTTAGTGCCGGGCATTTATGACCCGACAGTGATATATAACTATTACTGCCAAGTCATTTGTGAACCGGTAGTGATGTTACTAATTAGTGCTGGGTCTATAACAAGCCGGCAGAGATAATATATCACTACCGGTTCACTTCTTTGAACCGGCAGTAATAATCCTCCCTATATATACGTTTTCTTTCCCGCACTTAGCCATTTCCCGCACTTAGCCATTTCGCAATTCGTTTGGAGTTCTTCTGTGCGCCCTAAACGCCGTCCACTCCCCGCGCCGGCCCTCCCTGTGGTGCCTCCTCCCTGCGGCGACCCCTCCCCGTGCCGGTAAGCTCATGATGATTATTGTTGGCCGATGCTGTTGCTCTGTGATGTAGAACTAGGGTTCTTGATGCTGTTGCTCTGTGATGATTCTAGGGTTCTCGATGATGTTGTTGCCTCTAGCGTTGCGTTACTTTGTGATGATTCTAGGATTCTAGGGTTCTCGATGCTGTTACTCGTGATATGTGCTCTATGATGATTATTCTTGGCCGATGCTGTTGCATTTGATTATTGTTGGCCGATGCTGTTGCATTTGATTATTGTTGGCCCATTTGTGATGAGATGAAGGTTCTAATCTTCATTCAAACCCAAAAATCTGAGAGCAATCATACATAATGTCGCAAACTAGTCTCTATTTTGATTTTGCTATAGCTACCCCTATACTTGTTGCTACTGCTATGAATGTGGAAGTTACCTGTGGTACGGAGAATGAAATGAAATGTGGGGTTGTGGTCTGCTATGATTTTGCTATAGCTCCTTTATGTGATCTATTGCCATATGACATAATGTTGCCTTTATGTGATCTGTTGCCATATGTATCTTTGTGGTGTCGTCAGCAGTCGATAACAACAAGTATATGTCTGAACTGCAGTGTCGTCAGCAGGGGCAGGCGCCCAAGAGATAGGGGCCCAACTCATATATTCTTTAGAATATTATTGCTTATTTGCTCAATAAAAAATAATGAATCATTCTTATTCCACACTAACATGATTTTCAAAAAATGAAATAAGGTTATAAATCCACAACTAGAATGTTAATAGTCTATTACACCAAAAGAAAGCAAAGCGATCATTCCATGTCAACCAAGCACGTCACCTCGTAGCTTTCTTCTCCCAGTGTATCGTATGCTTTCCTAGCAGCCATGCTTTTGGAACTTGTAGGTGCTGATCAAGCCAGCCAGGACCTTCTCCAACGGTCGGCACCTTATGTCGCCGATGGGCTCGCAACGGCCGGGGTTCACAAAAGCCACCAAGCGTCCGCTAACCCTCCTGAAGAGGACTCAGCGTGTAGTTTTCAGAGACAAAATCATAGAGTCGACACTGCTGCGATCTGCACCGCCCGTGAGCTTAACATTACCATCAAGGTGGCTGAAGGGATGGCTTGGCCATGCAACGAGGGGCAGATGTTGCATAACCGCCCAATTCTTCGGGGATACACTAGAGTTTCAGGTTGCTGCGTGGTTGTGCAGAATCTGCAAAGTGGAGGTTGAGATCCCGGGCGAGGAGGGGCAAAGTCTTGGACAAAGCATGGGCACATTCATCGCGTGGCGCAAGCGCTATATAAAGTTTGCCTTAGAAGATGACAACGACGATGATGATCTTAACAACGATGATGAGGCGGAGTCTCCATCTAGGAATAGTCCTCCTCCTCCTCCGACGTCATCGAAGAAAGCTCCTTCTCCTGCTCCAGCGCCACCCAAGAAAAGTCCTCCTCCTCCGCCGTCACCCAAGAAAACTCCTCCTACTCCAAAGACCACAAGGCGTACCAAAGAGCACCGCGATCTAAACATTCTACACGGTCAGGGGGGAAAAGTTCGTCATCTATGAAGCTAGCCAAAACTCTTAGCAAGAAACGACCATATGAAATGACCGACGAAGAAACAAAAAAAGAAGTAGGCACCTATGTAGTAGAGCACTTCAAGAAGACGCCACCACCTGCTAAAATTGAAATCGAACCTGCCAAACGGGATTTCTTCCTGGACTTAGCGAAGGTTAAATAGACAGGACGGATAACTGAAGCTCCTCAACCTAACCAGCTATCAGACTATGATCGCATCTCTAGGAAGAAATCTAAAGGAGATGGTGGTAAAGCAGCTGTTGCTGGAAGCCAAAGTGGTGCTGAAGGGCAGGAGCCACCTGTAAAGTGGCCATTCGTTAACGGGGAAGCTTTGTTGCATCCAAATAAGGAGCTCAAACTGACCACACAATTACGGCGTCTACATGAATGGTACCTGTAGTATGTCAAAAAGACACAAAATGTTGCTTTCCCCGTCAAATACAAAGATATGAACTTTCACAACAATGATGACTCTTTCGGGTTGAAACACGTAACTATATCGATGTACCAACGAGGCGCCTCGGATGTGTCTATATTAAGAATATGGACTCTGTAAGTCTCTTGTATAATTCATGTTGTATATTCACGCACTCTTAAACTTAGGGTCGACTTCTTTTTTACGTAGAATGGAGACAATGACACTTAGAGCGGACAAAATGAAAAGATAGGATTCTGGACCGGGCCTTGTCAATCGCAAACTTATTATAGATCCAAGAACAATAAATGGCGTTGAGGTGTACGTACTCAAGGTGCTGCTAAAGCTACAACACAAGGACTACAGACTTTTACCCTACAACTTTCAGTACGTGTTTCCCTGCCTACTAGTCTCTCATATTTGATGCGCAACACAATGTGACGACTAATTGGCTTCTGCAGCTTTCATTGGATCGTCCTTGTCTTCATGTTAAACGAAAGCAACATCACTGTTTTCGACTCAATGAGGAAACCGACAAGCAAATACAAAGAATTAATAGACTTGCTAAACAGGTAAACTCGGTCGTTGCATTATTGCTCTAATAATCTTCCATTCCATTGCACCTAATTAATTTTAATGACTACTCGAAACCATGAACATGGTGTACATAAAATACTGCAAGAAGAGCCAACGGCATCATCCATACACGAAAAAGTTCAGAATACACACTGATTTTCCTTACCTGAAACAACCCCAAGGGAACAATTTATGTGGATACTACGCAATGACACATATCCATGCGTTCATCACTGACAATTTGGACTACAACGGCCAGCTGGTATATCGATCATTACATGTTGACCCGTACTTTTCTTTATAAAGGCAATGACACTAATTAATGCTTCAATTTCTCCCATGACAGCGCGTCAAGCAGGGCACCAGCAGCCTGCTCGACCACGAAATTGATGCCCTTCAAGAGCAGATAGCTGGGTTCATCATTTGAGAAATTATCCACCCGAAGGGGGAGTTTCACGAGAATTTGTAGCTTAAGTGACATGCCAACAATTATGAATGAACAATGTAATGCTTCAAAAGTGAATGAACAATGTATTAATTAAATATTATGATGCTTCAATGTATTTCAATTACACTTTAGCGATGCTTGATAAGATTATTGCTAGCATTATACCGTCATGAATATATCTCTTGTACAATATATATACATGCTACAACATATTTGCAAAAATATATATGCAAAAGGTTTAAAAACCCATCACTTTGCCAGCTTTTGGATATCAAAATAGGACAAAGAGTTATCCCGCCGGTTAACAAGAAAAAAAGCAGTGATAGTAGTTATCCTTCTTGGGATATTGATAACAATTGGGCAGTGATAGATACTTATCACTGCCGGATATTATTGAAAATGTGGCAGTGATAGTTATTTATCACTGCCGGTTGTAAATAATAACCGGCAGTGATAATCTATTATCACTGTCGGTTGGACAATATGAACCGGCAGTGATAGTTATTATCACTGCTGGTTGCTAAGTATAAACCGGCAGTGATAGTTATTATCACTACGGTTTATATCCGGCAGTGATAGTCCTCGACTATCACTGCCACTTAGGTTGTGTCGGGTACATCCGACAGTGATGCCAATGTGGACCCGGCAATAATCACATGTTCGGTAGTAGTGCACGTAGGGCAACTTGACAGCAACAGGCAGTAAACCAACTTATCAATATCTTTTTAAACATTTAAATTGGATACATGGAAATTATATATGTAGATTTGTTCAAAAAGTAATTTCATAATATTATGATTTTCTAGGTTTTATATATATATTACAATAGAAATTAATGGTTAAAGTTATGTTTTGGAGACTATATTTGCAATCGGATAGAGCATTTGGGTCGGAAGCAATTGAATGGCAGGTGTTGTGCACGGTATAATTTTTAGGTTTCCTTCTTGTTACAATGAAGCTTCTTGGTTAGACTTCAGGACTGGTATGGTGAATTGGTGACGCATGGTCTGGTCAAACATTTTACAGTTCTAACATATGGTGGTTAGTGAGTAGCTAGTGACTCACTAGTTTATATATGCATGTATGGTTGAAAATAACCGATGTTTTTATCCTTTATTTTCTACATCGTGTAGGGCAACTTGACACCAACAGGCAGTAAACCAACTTATCGTGTTTAATTTGGTATTGAACTGCCCTCGAACGATTAAATTGGTGACGCATGGTCTGGTCAAAGATTTTACGTACAGTTCTAATATATGGTGGTTAGTGAGTAGCTAGTGACTCACTAGTTTATGCATGTATGGTTGAAAATGACAGATGTTTATCCTTTATTTTTTACATCATGTAGGGCAACTTGACAGCAACAGGCAGTAAACCAACTTATCAATATCTTTTTAAACATTTAAATTGGATACATGGAAATTATATATGTAGATTTGTCCCAAAAAGTAATTTCATAATATTATGATTTTCTAGGTTTTATATATATGTTACAATAGAAATTAATGGTTAAAGCTAATTATATTTTGGAGACCATATTTGCAATCGGATAGAGCATTTGGATCGGAAGCAATTGAATGGCAGGAGTTGTGCAGGGTAAAATTTTTGGAAAAATATCCAGTGCAAATAAATGTTTGGTGCAACCTTGGTGCAACCCAACTAACAAAAGTTTCAAAAAATTCGGAAACAAATCATGGATGCACATCTCAGCTTACCCCATCTACATATAAAATTTCATGATCAAATTCGTCCTGTGCTAAGATTAATAAAAAAAACAAACTTGATCATGAATAGGAATAGTTCCTGTTCATCATCAACTTTGTTTTTTTTGTAACTTCTATCACAGGATGAATTTGATCATGAAATTTTATATGTAGATGGGGTAAGCTGAGATGTACATCCATGATTTTTTTCAGAATTTTTTGAAACTTTTGTTAGTTGGGTTGCACTAAGGTTGCACCAAACATTTATTTGCACAGAATATGTTCCCAAAATTTTTAGCTTTCCTTCTTGTTACAATGAAGCTTCTTGCAGACTTGAGGACTGGTATGCATGGTGAATTGGTGACGCATGGTCTGGTCAAAGATTTTACAGTTCTAATATATGGTGGTCATTTATTTGCACAGAATATGTTCCCAAAATTTTTAGCTTTCCTTCTTGTTACAATGAAGCTTCTTGCAGACTTGAGGACTGGTATGCATGGTGAATTGGTGACGCATGGTCTGGTCAAAGATTTTACAGTTCTAATATATGGTGGTTAGTGAGTAGCTAGTGACTCACTAGTTTATGCATGTATGGTTGAAAATGACAGATGTTTATCCTTTATTTTTTACATCATGTACGGCAACTTGACTGCACAGGCAGTAAACCAACTTATCGTGTTTAGTTTGGCATTGAACTGCCCTCCAACGATTGAAATAAATTTTGGAGAAAAATTGAGTTGTTGGGTGCTTCAATCACAGACATTGAAAAAACACTTGAAGCTAGCAACTTTTTTTTTATAAGGAAAACAGCGACAATTAATTACAAGATGTTGGTATATGTGTGTGGGTGTCTTGATGCAAGCAAAAAGTATGCTATCATCGTTTCATTTATATTTCAATATTTATTTAACTTTTAAAAAGAAAAGTATAGAAGCACCTCTCCATCGGTAACCGAAGTTGCATGGGTTAGGTTGATAGATACAAAACAAAATATGCTTAATTTTTTGTGATTGGTATTGATACTACTTGAAAGTTTGGCAATTACGCACTCCCGAACAAAGATACATGTTGTTTTAGACATATTTGTAGTCAAACGTTGGAAACTTTAACTATCAATATCTTTTTAAACATTTAAATTGGATACATGGAAATTATATATGTAGATTTGTCCCAAAAGGAAATTATATATTTATGTAACTTTTAAAAAGAAAAGTATAGAAGCACTGTCGGCGTATTTCACCAACAGATTTCTCCCTGGACGGAGTCCGAGGTTCGGTAGAGGGGGTCTTCGTGGTTGGACAGCCTAGGAGCTCTCCCGAGGGATCCACACGAACAGAAATTCAAGAACACGCCAATATACCCAGGTTCAGGCCCCCAGCGTGGGTAACAGCTCTACGTCCTACTTGGGTCCTTGTTAATGTGTTTCGGGTAGGATACAATGCTTCTTCCTCTCTCTCTCTTTTTCCTCTAGTGCTTTCGTCTAGTGCCCTTCTCTTAGTTTTCTTTTTTTCCCGTTCCTTTTTTTCTCCTCCCCCTTTCCCATGCACTGGAGTTCCTTATATAGGCTGGGCCAGCTCGGGTAAGTGGGAAGGTGACATCATACTGATTACAGTTCATTTATTACATTGATCATTGTAGCCTCGTCCCCTAGCCTCATTCTCTGTGCCACTGCATGACTTCGCCCGGTCCGCCCAGGAGGCGACTTGCCTGTGACGGGTTAGGTGCGAGATGTCAGAGGGACAGGCTGTCGTGCCGTCAGCAGACCCATGCGCAATCAAGGGCTTTGACATGGTGTGTCAGGGGAGAAGACTTCGAGGTGAAACCCCCTTCTCACTCCATATGCCTGACCGACAATAGACCTCCGAATACCTTCTGACTCTGCCGGCTGTCCACATGGCTCGGTCGCCCGGCGTTGGGGCCTGATCACCCGCCCGCCTACTCGCCCAGTCGCCACGCAGCCGATCGCCCGGCGTCGGCCTCGATCGCTACTTGCTTGCCAAGCCGCCACGTGGCTCGATGCGCTGGCGTCGGGCCTGATTGCCCGCCTTCTCGCCAGGCTGCCACGCGGCCCGGTCGCCCGATGTCAAGGCTTGATCACCCGCCTGCTCGCTAGGCTGCCACATGGCCCACCTGACTGTGCGGAGAGGGTACCCTGGCGTAAAGTACGCCGACAGTAGCCCCTGGGCCCGTCCTGGAATGCGCACCAGTTTTTTTAGACTTCTATTAAAGTTGGCGGGTTCCCGGATGGGTCCACCACTTCTGAGCACGCAACCGTTCTAGTCCTCTCTGCTTCCCCGCCTTTTCTCAGGACCCAAAACGTTGCGTACTTTTGCCTGTTCGCGAACCGCCAGCGTGAGAACCTTATTAATATGAGCACCCGCGACTGGCGGTTCACTCTCTTTTCAACTCCCGCGCCATTTTCTTCTTGCCCGTTCAACTTCCTTGCCTGAAGACATCACTTCTGCCCAAATGGCGCAACCGTTTCCTGCTTTCTCCATTGACAGGGAGAGGGTAACAAGGCTCTCCAAGACCGCCGCCGAGGATTCCCTCCGCCTACGCCATGGAACCCTCGCACGGCGGTGCAACACCGAGGAGATCGTTGTCTTCTCCTGGGCGCTCTTGGCGGGCCTAGTTCCACTCTTCTCCGAATTTTTCCTCACCATCCTTCATTTCTATGAAATCCACCATCTTCATCTCACCCCCAACTCCGTTCTCATTCTCCCCACCTACGCCTACCTCTGCAAAATGTTCATGGGGGTAATGCTCAATCTCGCCCTCTTCCGCTTTTTTATACTCTTCACGGCTCCACGGACAGCGGAGTCGCGGGGAGCTGCCATTTCCGCCTTTGCGACGGATCAGCTTCCCACTACATTCCCCTCCAGACGAAGACCAACTGGAAGGCGTGGCATAGCGAGTGGCTGTACACCGGCGACGACAGTGGACGCTCTAGAGGTGCCCTAAACACCGACAGAGGCCAATGAGAGCTGGGGCTCACCCGTCGAGGAGACAGCGGAGCTCTAGACAATGGTGGCTTGCATCAACCAGCTACGGGACGCCGGCTGATCGGGGCACTGGTGATCCGGGACTTTGTGACCCGGAGGATTAGTCCCCTACGTCGACGCGCTCGGCTGACATGGCAGTACATGGGCGACAACGACATGACCCGCACATATCCGGGCCGTAAGTTCCCGTTCTTCTTCTCTTTTTTATTTTTTTGATCATCATCAACCAACAATCTTTTCTCCATTTTTTGCCAGGTGCAGGGAATTTGAACGCCCCCACCATTTCCAAAAGGCTGGCCAGGCTTCTTCCACCGATGCCGAGTAGCCCTGACTTCCCGACCGAGGCCCGACCACTCTGTGATCTGGAGTTCACGGAGTGTCTCCGGATCATGAAGTCGCTACCGATGATGGACTCCACCAGGCTCACAACACTGCCACCCCGTGGCCCCATGGTAATCAAGGACCTAGCCATGGCTAGCGGCCTGGAGCGCGGGCAAGCGGCCGTCTTCCTCAACGCCTCGGGTGCAGACCCAAAGAGGTCCTGCACCGAGGACCGGACTCCCGCCGCCTCCAGTCCTGCCGTGCCTCCAAGCACAACTGAAGTGGTGGGGCCTTCATCAGGCACGGCAACGTCCTCTGCCCCTACCCTGGCACCAACTCCACCGGCACCGTGGGTCCTTGGCACTGCCCCGCAGGGCGGGTTTGAACTCCTAACGGCTTCTTTTTTGCTTCCGGGCGCTTCCAAAGTGTCACCCAGCATCCCTGAAGTGGCCCACGCGGACGCCACCGGCGCCAGCACCTTCGGCCACCCCACTCCGAGCGCCCTCTCTGCCCCCATCTCCGGACAGGCAGCACTGCTCGCCGAACTCGGCAAAGTGCATGCATCTTCGGACACCCTCCTTACGGCGGCCACCCAGCACGAAGCGCAGATGACCCAACAGATGGTGGCGCTACGTGAGGAGCTGGCTCAGGAGAGGAAGAGGGTGTGGCGCTACTGACATGAGAGAGGCCAAAGTGGGGCAGAGGCGAGCCGAGGATGAGCTGCGTCGCAGGATGCACAACCTCGTCATTATGCTCCGCCCAGCTTACCATCGCATGGCCAGGAGTCTACAGCCTCTGGGGGTGAAGTTGAACGAGCCGTTGGAGTCTTCGGCAATGTAGTACGCTCATTGTGTCACCCGGGTCGCCGAGGTTCTCACCAGCTTGCCCGTCGCCCTGGCTACCGCTCCGCCCAGGAAGGACGGGAGGTTGCAATTGCCACCCGAGAATGCGTCTTTGGCTTTCTTTGCGCCCGGCCGTGATGCCTCGCCGATCCCATGGCCACCGTGGCTAGAATTGAAGGCGACGAGTCCCAGGCGCAAGCACACGTGCGTGAAGCCTCGAAGTACGTGGCCGGGTTGATGCAGGTGGAGGACCTGGACATCGACACTGCGTTGGCAGAGGAGGAAGCAGGGGATATCTCCGAGGTCATCCAGGTCGCCAACGATGACTGATGGCCCGGGCCGCCATTCTTGTTTTCTTCATTTCTTCTTCCTTTTGTTTTGTAGCCCTGTACGCACACTTTCTTAGAAATCTTAATGAAACCATCATCTTTTATCTTTACCTGAATGCCTACTTGTTTGTGCTTGCTTTCATCTGTTCGACTCAATCGCTGGGCAACCAGACCCTGGCCTTGCCATGATGTGGACCCGAGAACTTAGATTAGGTCAATGCTCTAGCTGTGATTGCACACAGCCGCTACAAACACAAGCAGAAGTCACGCAGGACACGCAAAAAATAGACTAAAGAATGTAAGTCCCCGCGTGGGATTGTCATTATCCCCTCGCCCTTCGGAACCTAAGCCCTTGCGATCTCTCGGAACCAGACCACGGTGCTGCGTGTCAAGGTAGCGAATCCCCAGGAGTGGTTTTGGGCCAGTGGTGCTCACGGTGACAACCCAGGGTGTACTAGCCGCACTGAACACCATGCCGAACTTGCCCCCTGGTTGCCCGTCCCTGCTAGACGCAAGCGCCGGGTGTTACCGAATATCAACAAGGAGCTGACAAGCTACCGATGCCAATGAAAACCACGCGAAACGCTACCCGCCAGGGCACAAGCAGGAAAGATAAAAAAGATAGACCAAGAGCCCATAAGGCAAATAACTTCACTGATCATCGGTCGTCGCCGATCAGCTAAGGGGGAGCCCATCTGTTTAGCCGATTGGGGTGAATTGCCAAGCACTTACAGTTCTTAGGGGTAGAATTTCTGCAAAACATTCAAGTTCTTGGAGTTCGCCAACTCTTGGCCGTCCTCAGCGGCCAACCGAACCGTCTCGGGTCGAGAGACTGAGACCATCTTAAAGGGGCCCTCCCACAGGGGAGACAACTTGTTGCGACTGGCATGCGCCTGAATTCTGCGCAAAACCAGGTCGCCCATTGTTAGTGCTCTCTTATGAACCCAGGTGGCGTGATACCACTTGAGGCTCTGCTGATACCGAGCAGCACGCTAGGCTGCTCGGTCGCGCACCTCCTCCAAAAGGTTGACTTTTTCTCTACGCTGGTCTTCTTGGCCCTGTTCGCTGAACACCGAAACACGCGGGGAGCCCAGTGATAGCTCAGACAGAAGGACAGCTTCTGCCCCGTAGACTAGGAAGAAAGGTGTTTCTCCAGTTGCCCAGCTGGGCATGGTTCGAAGCGACCACAGCACTACCGGAAGTTCTTCTGTCCATCGCGCTCCCCGCTTGTGGAGCCAGTCAAATGCTCTGGTCTTGAGGCCCCTCAATACCAGCACATTGGCACGCTCCGCTTGGCCATTACTCCTCGGGTGGGTCACTGAAGCGAAGCATACCTTGGTGTCCATCTCTTCACAAAACTCCAGGAATGCTGCGTTGGTGAACTAGGTACCTTTGTCGGTGATGATGCGATTAGCGACTCCAAAGCGGGTAAAGATCCCGTGCATGAACCTGATAGCAGCGGAGGCCATGATGGCACGCACCACTTCGGCTTCAACCCACTTGGTGAATTTGTCGACAGCGACGAACAGATGAGTGAAGCCCCCTGTGGCCCGCGGGAACAGGCCTAGGATGTCCAGCCCCTAGACCGCAAAAGGCAAGGAGAGCGGGATGGTTTGCAGTGCCTGGGCTGGTCGGTGGATCTGCTTGGCATGGAACTGGCACGCCTCACATCTCCTCACCAGCTCGCTGGCATCCTGGAGGGCAGTAGGCCAATAGAATCCTTGGCGGAATGCTTTACAACTAGCGTCCGACTGGACATATGGCTCCCGCACTTGCCTCCATGGATATCAGAGAGCAAGCTGCTCCCCTCTTCCCAAGTGATGCACTTCAGAAGAATTTCGTTTCTACTCCGGTGATACAGGTCCCCACCTACCAGAGTATAGCACTTGGCCTTACGTGCAATTTTCTCGATTGATGCATCATCGTCGGGGATCACTTGATCCCGTAGGAAGGCTAGGATCGGATCCATCCACCGACCTTTCCGGCCAAGTGTAGCAATCACGTGGTGATCACCTGGGTACTCCGCCTGGCTAGGCGTTTCCCTCGCCACCACTCCGGCGGTGTGTCGGGACCCGAATATGCAAATCCGGACCCTCTGTGTATACTGCACTAGTCCAGGATCACGCTAGTGCACACAGGCTCAACATTAGTGAATATCACAATCATATATAGCGGAAATAAGATAAAAGACATTATATACCAAATATTACTAGTTGAATGACCTTATGGTCAACTTACTTAACATTGCCTCACAAGGCTGAACAACAAATTGAACTGCAGCGGAATGAAGACGTAGGTAACCCCTCAGTATACCACAGGCAACTCACATAGCTCGCACCCTAAACATTCGTCCCTTCATGGTACACCTTCTTTGCACTGATGATGTTGTAGGCAAGGGTGAGTACATAAAGCACTCAACAAGTTGTGCACAGAATGCAATTCTAACATAACTATATGCAAGGCTTATTCCAAAGGAATGGCTAACAATGGCTATTTGCAATAAAGCAGCATTTACAAATAGGTACAGTACATAGATTGAAAAGACAATAAAACAAATATTAATAATAGATAGATTCAACATTTCTCGAATAAACCAAGTTTCTCATCCTAAGTCAAGATTCAACTTTCCATGGCAACCTGCCATCCATCCCAAGTTTTCATTTTTCAAAAGTATAAACCCTTATTTGTAATCCCGAGCATTGCTCAATACCGTGAACACGGCTATCTGAATAGTTTGTACACTCTGCGAGAGGTTATGCGGTTTACCCACACGACATGATAATCTCTTTGTTGCCAAGCTATTAGCACACTTCCTTTGGTGTGCGGCGGTGAATCATGACAAAGCCTTTACAATGCATTATCTTAACCCGATACTACCATTGAGGTTTCAACTTTGGTGGGATGGTTACCACATCCATGGCCCCCTCTTGCGCCATGTGAGCCACCCGTCTGCGAGGTGGTTACCACTACCGGGTCTCACACCACTACGATAGTACTAAAGCTAAGACTTTGCAAATTAGTCGACTAAGCTGCCCATAATGAACATGTGGTTGCATGGTTGACTCGGGTCAAAGGCTGCATAAAGGTGTCCTTAGGGTTGATCAAAGCAAGACTTGCACATACCCTCTGCCCATCGGGCCCCACCAGCACACTTGCCCTTGCCATAGTCCGATCCCAAATCATAACCACCCCAGTTGATTTCCAAGCACCACGTGCCATCAACAAGTCAATATCGTTCGCGTGGCGTCCATTGCCACAACAACTCAATCTCATCGATGCGACCACATGACACACAAATTCATAACATTGTTCCATATTCCATTAGTCAAGATTAATAATCGATAATTCATGTACATGTGATGACGTGGCATGGCTAAGCAAACTAATCCGATCTAACCATCCCATGTTGATTTCATTAGTAACTAACTATAGTAATCCAATCTAAGGTGACAAGTGGATCATGGCAAACAATCGACAAGGCAGGGTGTAATTCAAAGGGTACGGTATCTAAATCCCAATTTAGGTTGAAATCATTTGTATGATTGAAATAACATGCAATATAGTAAAACAAAATAGCAACTATCTAATCATGGGTGCAACATGGTCAAAGCACAACTTGCCTTAGGAAAACCCTTATCCATACTCTGGACCTTGGTCTTGAGTTGATGAATCTTCGGTTGCAGCGTACAATTTATAGATCTCTGCGAAACAAAAGAGAATGCCAAATAAATACCAAAACAGAGAGCAAACAAACTCTAAAAATCAAATAAAATTCACCAATAGATAGATCTCAATTTTACGAATTTTTAGAAATTTGAATCACCACAATCGAAGTTCGTATGAGGGAGAACGAGCTCTCGAAAAATTTAAATCCCTGAAAATTCATTAAATTGGAAAATCAAAAATATTCTGAATTATTTTTGTAAAGAAAAATTCGATTTATTGCGTCAGCTGACGTCAGCCCTGATCTGGACTGTCGCGGCTAACACGTGGCACAATCTAAGCCATTCATAATCAATCTAACGGATCACGTTCAACCTACCACGTGGCGAAACAAAAGTCACTCGATTTAGATCGGACGACTAAGGCTTACCCGAGCGGTTTACTATTCCCGAAGCGACGTGGCTTGATCTGACACGTTCGACAATGATCCGACGGTCGATGTTTTACCCAAGACGCTTACCGTTTCCGAAGTGACGTGGCAAGATCTCAGCCCTCCGATGAGAATCTGACGGCTGGCAATGCTCAAGCTTGGCGATGAGGATGTGGCGGCGTGGTTCCACCGGAGTTGAAGAAGATGACCACCCCAATGGCGTTCTAGCTATTTTCAGCGAGGAAGAAGTAGCGGAACGGGTGCGTCTCGATGTGATGAACTCGAATCCGACTTCGGCGCGGCGGAAGAGTCACCGGTGATGGCGGAAACACCTCGGCAAGGCTTTGCGAACTCCGGCGAAGGCTAGTGTGGGCTCTAGAGCTTCTCAGCTGGCGGCGCGTGAGGGAAAAGGTGCGGCAGGCTGCGGTGAGTCTCGGGAGGGGTGTCCCAGGCCTTAAATACCCCCTGGCGATGGCGCAATCTTGGAAACTATGGCGGCGGCGACGTCCGGAACGGATACGACGGCGGCGTCCGAGTCCCGCATGGACACGATGACCTTTAGCCGATCGATTAGCAATCAATGGCGGTGATGCACTAGGGTTTCCTATTTTGACCCGGTTGGTGAAGACCGCACGATCTAAATCTGACGGCCCAAGGCGCTCTGGTTTACTCGGTGGTAGCGGCTTGATGAAACCGGATTTGATCAACGGTCGCGATAAGGCCTCTAGAAGGTGGTGATCAATTTTGGGCCTAGCGGCGATGGCGCTACACGATAATGGGCTCGGACCCATTCTTTATTAGAAAATTCCGGGATTTTCCTTTTAAAATAATTAAGTAAATTACTTAGATTTATTTAAGGCAATAAAAATACCATAAAATTCCCAAAAAATCCCAAAAATACTTTGAGACATTCTGGACTCAAATAAAATATTTTTGGCAAAACTTTATTTTAAACTTTTACATTTACAATCAATCTTTGACAAAAGTCAACATACTTTAATTTAAAATAATTCAAATAAATCTAAGAAAATCCAATTAAATCCAGAAAAATTCATAAAAAGCATAAATTGAAATAAAATAATATTAAATAAATAAAAATTAGAAATTTGGGATGTTACAAACCTCCCCCCTTAATAGAATCTCGACCCCGAGATTCGGGGCTATCTAGAGAATATATTTGGGAATTCTGCCTTCAGGTTCTCTTCACGCTCCCAGATTGTCTCGCTCTCTAAGTGATTGCTCCATTGAACTCTGCAAAAACGGACAGACTTGTTTCTAGTCCTACGCTCCATTTCATCCGAAATCTTGATCTGCTGCTCTTTGTAGGTCAAGTCTTCCTGCACTCGGTAGCTTCTAATGGCATCTGCTCTGTTGGCACTCTAGGGCACTTCTTGAGCTGCGACACATGAAATACGTCATGGACTCCTGCTAACGACTGAGGCAACTCCAACTGATACGCAATCTCTCCTCGATGGCTCAATATTTGAACGGTCCAACAAATCTAGGTGCAAGCTTCCCTTTGGCATGAAATCTTTTTACACCTTTGAGGGGAGTGACTCTGAGATACACGAGGTCATTGGGTTCAAAGCTCAAATCGCGGCAACAATTGTCAGCGTAGCTCTTCTGCCTTCACTGCGCTAACTTTAGCCTTCCCTTGATTAGGGCAACTTATTCTTCAGCCTCCCTCAGAATCTTAGTGCCAAACACTGAACACTCCCCCGTTCCATTTCAAATTTTAACGGGGTACGACAGGCACGACCATATAAGGCTTCAAATGGTGACATTTGCAAACTAGCCTAATAACTATGGATATAATCGATCTCTGCATATGGCAGACATTTATCCTAAGAGGTAGCGCAAGATATTGCACAAGCTCTCAACATATCCTCTAAAATCTGATTAACTCTTTCTACTTGGCCATCTATCTGTGGATGATATGCGATGCTAAAATTCAAGCGGGTTCTCATTGCTCTATGTAACTTGTTCTAAAACCTCGAGATAAACTGGATACCTCTATAGGACACAATCCTCTTGGGCACCTCATGCAGTCTTTTAATCACTAATATATACAGATCTGCCAAACGACCTTTTGAATACGTAGTCTTCAATGGCATGAAATAAGCAACTTTGGTCAATTACCCAATAACGCTTCCTCTGAATTCGTATCCTTTATGGTCAATTCACACTAGGGATCCTTTTAATGATTTGCCTCCCATTTCCACTCAGGGATCTACAATGATTGCAACGAACCCTTAGGTCTCTAATGTATGGCCTTTATTCTCTAACACACATCACATCGAGTATCATATCCAGTAGTTTCGCTCTTCACTTTAGACCACCAATACTTTTTCTTTAGACCTCTCATTACGTCTTGGCACTTTCTAGATGAAGTGAATACAAAAAATCATGGGTTTCCTCAAGTATCATCTGCCTAGGATTTTTTAACGTCCCGAAATTTGACCCAATTTTAATTTTTGGAGTTATTTAAATTTTTGTGAATTAATTAACATTTATTTGCATTTAATTGAATTTAACTGAATTTTTGGGGAATTATTGGATTTAATTGGAATTAAGTTAGATTATCCTCTCTTGATTATTAAATATCGAGAAAAGGTATTTATCAAAATAAATAAAAATATTATATTTAGGCTCAAAATGCTCTGAAATATTTTACGGAATTTTCTAGAATTTTTGAGTATTTTAGTGCCCTAATTAATTACTTTGAATTTACGCAATTATTTTTATTGAGAAAAGCGAAAAATCGCTAGCTACGGTGTGGGTAAGGCCCAACAACGTACTTTCGCGCAGGAGAAAACTCGCCCGCTGATTCGGTATGCGATCCCGATCGGCGGATGCGTGGATGAGCCACGTTGCCTTCTGCGTGGATCGTCGGATCTCGATAAGTAGCAGTTAGGATTTTGCCGCGTGTCACCGTATCGCCCGAACCGTTATCTTTTCGCGCCGTCGGATCGCGATCAGACGGTGAAATGTATTTGTGCATATCGGGAGAATGCTTGTTGTGCACGCCGTTGCCGATGAGGTCGCCGTGGATCTTGTCGAGGATTTTTGCGCAACTCGAGGCTTGCGGCGGAGATAAAACCATCGCATCGCGACGCCGCTCGTCCATTTTGCCTATTCGCTCGAGCTCTGCCATCCGCCGTAGACCCTTGAGAGCTCGGCTGGAAATGCTTCTCTCCTTTCCTCGGTTCTTCCTTGAGTTTCGCCGTCATCCCTCACTCTCCGCCGCAACCGAAGCTTGTCCCAAGTCCGCCGTGCCGAGACGCGTCGGGTGGAGTACCTCTTCTCAGCGGAGACGTCCGGAAACGCCACCAGCTGCGTCGTCTTCTCCAAGTCCGGCGACAAGCACCGCCGCCTCTTCTTCGAGCATCGCGACTCACCGCCGCCGTCGGATCTCCATCGCTCGGCTCTAGTAACGCCACGCCTCCTCTCCTGTAGCCATAGACTCATGTAGCTTCGGTTAGCCTCCGCCGTTAGATTCTCATCCGACCGCTCCGGTGCATCCACGCAGGCTAGTGAATAGTAAACTCCCCGGGTAACGGTAGCCGTAGGATTTTCATCGGACGACCAAGGTAACGACACGTTCTTTCCTCATGGCGCTAGGCGGGATTTTATCGGGTAAAATGACCGTTAGATTCTCATCCGACCGCTCGGTGCATCCACGAAAGCTAACTGCGTAGAAGTTTTAGTAATGGCCGTTCGATTCTTGTTTCTTGTTGAGATTAAAGCTGCGTGAGTGCGGTGAATAGAAACAGCTTCGATAGCCTCCGCGTTGGATCTTCATCCGACCGCAGCGGGTGTGTCCGCGTCGTCACTAGGTCAAGCCGTTAAGCCAAGCGAATTTGGTAGTAGGATTTGAAATGTCGCGATGTGGATGTCGCGGCGTGGATGGGTCGACCGTCGCCGATAAGCCGTTGAGTTTGAATCAGCGAAGGCGGGGCGTAAACCGGCCGTGTAACCCCAATGGATGTCGCCACGTGTCGATTCTTTGAGTGGGGCAAGCACTTGTTCACGGAACCCGCTTGTCGGTGTGCTGGCGCGTGCAAGCGGCGTCGACATGGCGTCATCACAGAACCGTGTCGATGGTGGCGGCGTGGCGATCCACGAATGCGGACGCATTGTCGTGAGAGGATTTAACCAGATTTTCGGTAGGAAAATAAATAGAATAATTCGGTTTTCTTTTAATTGAATTTTAGAAACTTGCAAATGCTATTACTTTTGCATTTAACTTTCGAGTGGGTGATTCTAGTTCCTAAAATTTGTAAAATTGTATACTATTTAATGGTGATTTTAATTTTATTTTAGTGATGATCTTGCTGTCTATTTTAGTATATTTATTGTGTGCGTTTGTTAAAGTAGACTCAGAGTTCTTGGGAAGTTCTTTGAGGAAGAATTTGAAGACCCGTCACAGAGCAGAACCGAATCAAGCGCTATTGAAGGCAAGTCATGCTTTGACCATATTGCCCCTAGACTTTTAAAATGTATTTCCATTTAAACTATGCATGCTATATTAATTAAGAAAATGACATTGATTAATCTTGGGTAGTTTAGATAATACACTTACCTTGTTAATGCCACCTTGTAATATTAATTTCACGCCCTGAAATCCTTGTCAATAAACCTAAGATATTAAATGGAGTTGGTTGCTATTATAAAGCCAACACGGGAAGCTAGACCGTGATTAGCTGCTTAGTGTGCTTGTATGCGTGAAATGACTTTCAAATTGGCAAAGGAATATTGACAAAACAATTATGAAACGCATTTTGGAATAATGCGATGATGTCATGAGATGGAATTGGGGGTAGCGACCTGTGTGGTTCTACTCGTGCAATGACGTGGGCATTGGCATGTATTGCATAAATGCAAACCCGGGGTGGGAAATGATTTGGACCGGGGCAAGTGGCAAGAAGGCTTCGTGCCAAGTGGGCCTGTGTGGCAATGGGTTGTATTGTGATGGTTAAGGCTGTGTGCCGTGAATTATAAAATGGATGTCTTGCCCGGGACAGATAAGGACTTCACCTTGCGAGCCTTTGAACCGAGTTTCTCGTACAACCACTTGTCCGGAATGGGACGGATCTAGTTTAGTAGGTTTCTAATATCTTTCCTTTGATACCTCGGGGCGACAGTTACACAAGAGTGTAACCGTATGGGGGAGCGTACCTATGCTACGGTTTGGTACCCATCCAACTGTATCTGCCTGTTCTAAACTTTGGCTCTATGTGAGGGAAGTGTTAGAAAGGCAATACTGGAGAGGTTCACTGGTTAAGTGTTAGTCTCCGAAAGACTTTGTTGCAATCAATCACTGTGTGGTGGTGGTATGTATCTTATGGGTAAAGTGTACTGACCTCTCTGAGTGTGTGTTAAATCTATTGAATAGCAGCGTCCATGATATTGGACAATGCTCGGGATTACAGGTCAAGGGTTAGATTTTTAAAATAAAAATGTGGAATGGGTGGTACGTGTGCCAAAAGCGATGAATCAAACTAGGGCGTGTGCCAAACTCTTGGAAAAAGAATTGAGAAATTAATTATTAATAATATTGGTTTTACCACTTTTATTCTAGTAGGATTACCTGTTAAAAAGAAATACTGCTTTATGTAAAATAACCATCTAAGCCCTTCCTTTGGAATAAGCCATGCATGTAGTAATAGAACTGCATTATGCATGACTTGTTGAGTATGTTGTATACTCACCCTTGCTACAATAAAAACCTCAGAAGAAGAAGCTATGCCAGCTTAGGAAGAGGAGTTCAATGAAGGTCAGGAGGATTAGGGTTGAGACTCGTCGGTTGCACTTTAGCTACGAGGGTTTCCATTGGCGATACTTTTGCTTCCGCTATTGAACTTGTGCTACTTTGATATTATATGCCATGCGTGGCGATTATTATTAGGTGACCATAAGGTTGTGTAACTTCGGTTATAATTATGCTTGAAGTACTTTATTATTAATTCATTTGTGTATGATTGTGGTACTTCAACCTTTATTCATCTGTCACGTACTAAGCGTGATCTGGACTAGTCTGAGAATACAGAGGTCTGATTTGAAGATTTGGGTCCGAGCAGAGTTGGTATCGAGCCATCTTGTTGTGGGACTTGACCCTAGTTAGGTAGCGCGTCTTAGAGAATAAATTAATTTCTAAAGAATAAAATTTGGGCAAGAATAATCAATGAAATCTCGACTCATCTCTTCTTCCTTACTTCATACCTATCTGTATTTTGCTATCACTTTTGTGTTCTTTTAAAATTTTAATCTTGTGGCGTTGCTTTAGCGGATCACGGATGGTTCACTCTTCGGCGAGCATCACGGTGGCTCTGCGGTGGAGGCTGTGGAGGATGCTCAGTGTTGGGAGGCTTCGGCCGCCCTCTCTGCAGGTCCCTTTGGATAGTCAGCAGGATCAACCACGGTTGGGAGGCGACCCTCACCTTATGCAGCGTGGGACTGGCGTGCCACCGTCCGCTCCACCTCGCGGTGAAGCCAGGCCGGCCTCTGGCGAGCATACGAGTGTGTGCGAGGTAGCTGCGTCGGGTTAGCAGGGACTCTGACTCGAGCTGTGGGACCTTGCTTTCCATGTGCACCCTGGCAGGAGGACCTTCAAGCGCTTGGAGGCGGAGGGCAACCAGCTGCCGTTGTGCACTTAGGCGGTTTTTCTGCGGCTCGGGGAGGAGGTCATGGGCGCTCTGACTCTGGGCTGCGAGTGTGTGCGCGTCTTGGAGAGACCGAGGTAGCCTGCGAGACACCGGAAACCGCCGTTCGAGAGGATCACTGCAGTGGAGGAGGCTCTCTCAGTCCTGAAACTGAGCCGTCATGGAGCAACGACGGCAGGCGAGGAGGCCGGGAGGAGCAGAGCCAGCGCCCGGATGACCAGCTGACTGTGGTGCCCCAGGTGCACGGTGGGAGGCATGGGGATCGGTTGCCCCATGCCCGGCTCACGCCTATGTGCGTGATTGGCGAGCGCGGCCGGGATGGTTGGAGGTGAGTTCTTTGGTCGTGGTAGTCGGCTTTTGCGTTGAGACTCACTTGTTTTGAGTCGCGTCTTTAAATTTCGAGCTTAGATGTGTGATGTTGTAATGAACTATTTGAGGTGATGTTGTGGTTGTTATCATGGTTGCATAGTCCTAGACTATGTGAAACCATACCTATCTATAATCTATATTATTCGACGATCGGGATCGTCAACATAGAAAAAGAGGTAGAGTCGGAGAGTTTATGGGACTAGAGCTGCGTTTTGCTCGAGCGAAGGAAGAAAATCGATCAGCGGTGATGGTGGACAAAAGCGACAACGAGCCTGAGACAAGAGTTTATCTTGGTTCGAGCCTGTGAAGTAATAGCTCTACTCCGATTCGCCTTGCGGCGGTGATTCTTGTTATATGGGTGTATAGAGGCGGTGTTTACAACTCAAAAGCGATAATGGTGATTCATAGCTCAGTTGCTTGTGTGCTATGTTGTCTTCGTCTCCTTGGAGCTCATGCGTCCTTGGTCTTTATCTCCCCTCGCGCATAGCAGTAGGAAGCGATCCTTGGGAAGGGCCGCCGTGCACCTCGAGTGCTAGCAAACAGCCCCGAACTTGCAGCGCACTCTTAGTCATCCCCGACCGCTCTCTGGAAATTGTTAGTCAAATGCTAGATCCGAAATCCTGGCGGATCGGGGCTTGAGCGAGACCCGCTCGATCTCGAGGTCGCGAGTCGAAGCCTCACCAGGTAGGGGCCCCCCCGTTGGCCGGGGGCCTTGAGCTTGGGCCCCGGGCCCTGGGCCA